>JAQHUG010000488.1:447232-478319 GCA_028555095.1 Dicrostonyx torquatus | reverse complement strand
GTGTGATTATTTCGGGGCTGAACAGCTGAGAACCAACAAGTGGCCCTTCTTACTATAGAAGCAGAGACCCCCAGCAGAGAAGTGGGCTGAACTCCCAATGTCCAGTTGAAGAGTGGGAGGAATGAGAATATAAGCAAAGGGGTTAAGACCATGATGGGGACAGCCATTGAAACAGTTTAACTTAGCTAATGGGAGTTCACTAACTCCAGCAAGACAGGAAAGAAACCAGTATAGGTCTAAACTAGTCCCCCAGAATGGGTGACAGTTGTATGGCAGTGGCACCAGAATTTATCCCTACTGCTTGTACTTACTTTTGGGAATCTATTCACTTTGGATGGATACTTTGCCATCCTAAGTATAGTAGGGAGGGCCTTGGAACTTCCCAAAAGCAGTATGCCTTACCTTCTCTGAGGAGTGGATGTGGGATGGACTGATGGGGTTGGTAGGGGAACAGGTAGGAGGGGAGGGAGGGGGAATTGAGATTGGTATGTAAATTTTTCTTAAAAATCTTCTTTTTCTTTTAAAAAATAAAAGATATTATTAAAATGAATTTTTAATACAATCTTTTCTTAATTTATATAGCTATCCCTGTTCCCACACTCTCTTCCGCTCCTGCTCTGCCCTTTCCTCCACCTACCCCCATCCACTCATCAAAAAGTTTAAGGCTTCTTATGGCTAGTCAAGAAAGTCTAACACTTAATATCCTGGCAAGACCAAGGCCCTCCTGCCTGTATCTAGGCTGAGCAAGGTATCCCTCCAAAAAGAATGTGCTCTTAGATGCCAATTCATTCACTGGGGATAAATCCTGGTTTCACTGTCGGTGGCCTCACAGACTGCCCAAGCTTTACAATTGTCCCCTACATTCAGTTGTCCAAATTTGGTCCTGTTCAGTTCCTCCTGCTATCAGTCCAGAGTCAGTGATCTCTCATTAGCTCAGGTCAGTTTTTTTCTGTGGGTATCACCATCATAGTCTTGACCCTTTTGCTCATATCAGTGATCCTCACTCTCTTGGGCTGATCTCTAGTAGCATTGCCCAGTGCTTCACTATATATCTCTATAACTTTTCATTAGTTGCTGGTTGAAGGTTATATGATGACAATTAAGGTAGTCATCAAAAAGACTTTAATACAGTAAGCCAAGAACTATAACAATATTAGAAGCAGTAACAGAGAAAATTAACAATATAAAAATTGTATACCCTATCAAAAAATATTCTCCTATGTTGCATTAATTCTTCAAGTATGGAAGGAGTTCAAACTATCATCAAGATAGTTATTTTTATACTTTAAAAATTTATTCCTTTATGTTAATTGTCTATGTGTGGATATGTGTACTGACAGGGTGTGTGGCCAGAGACATCACACCCTTCTGGATCTGAAGTCACATCCTTCTATTTCTGCAGTTACATATTTTTAGTACACAATTGCCTTTTTAGATGCTAGAGGTTGAACTCAAGTGCTCTTCAAGTGCAGAATGTTGTTTTTTTTTTTTAATTCAAAGCTTTTTTCATTTTACATACCAAGCAATTATTCCCCCATCTTTCTACTCTTTCCCTCCCCACAACCTCCTCCCACCCAACTCTCCAACAACTCTTCAGAAACGGTAGGGCTTACTGTGAGGAGTTAACACAGTCTGGTATAAAAAGTTTGAGTAAGGACCAAGCCCCTTCTTCCTTGTTTCTAGGCTGAGTAAGGTATCTCTCAATAGAGAATGGACTCCAAAATGCACTAGGGATAAGTCCTGATCCCACTACTAGTGGCCCCACAGACTTCCCAAGCTACACAACTGTCATATACATTGAGAGGGCCTAGTTCAGTCTTATGTGTCAGGGACCAACATCGACAAAAACATCTCTTACCAGGGTAGGGGCATGGGGATATAGAAATATAAGTAAAGAATATGAAGATGAGCCGGGTGGCAGTGGCGCACGCCTTTAATCCCAGCACTCGCGAGGCAGAGGCAGGCGTACCTCTGTGAGTTCGAGGCCAGCCTGGTCTACAAGAGTTAGTTCCAGGACAGGCTCCCAGAAGCTACAGAGAAAACCTGTCTCGAAAAACCAAAAAACAAACAAGCAAAAAAAAAAAAAAGAATATAAAGACGCTTGAAAAATAATATAACAGAAAACATAGAACAGTACTTGGAGGGCATTCCAGTCAATACTTATACCCAATTCAAAATGGGGAGAGAAGGTAACAAAAGACTTCATTAACATGTTATAAAAGACAACTCAGTTAATTGTTTTAACACTTTGAGACATAAAATCATTAGCCTTTTGTTGTTTAGGCAGTGAAGCTACCCTTGACCAAGCATCTTGAAGGCAGCCACTCCCTAGGTAACCTCATATTAAAAAAGAAAGAGCAGAGATATATTTGCATATCCTGACCACCTGTGAGGATGGAATGGATCTACTTGTATGAGTTAATCTTAATCAAAAGAACCAAATAATCTTGAGTTGAAAGCAAATAAGCTTGTCAAACATTTTGTGCAACCTCCAACCTCTCTGACCATCAGACAACTTGGAAATAGGCTCACATATTTGGGCCTCTGCACTTATGCAGGCTACACAGCTGTCAATACAGAATCAGTGAGCTTCCACTAGCTCCTGACAGCTGTCTCTGTGGGTTTCCCCTTCTTGATCTTGACCCCTTTACTCATATGATCCCTCCTCCCTCTCTTCAACTAGATTCTGGGCTCAGTCCAGTGTTGTGCGTGGATCACTTCACCTGCTTCCCTCAGTTACTGGATGAAAGTTCTCCGATGACAATTAGGGTGTTTATCAATCTAATTACAGGGAAAGGCCAATTCAGACACCCTCTCCACAATTCCTTAGAGTCTTTAGCTGGGGTTATCCTGCTGTATTCCTGGGAATTTCCATAGCACCAGGTTTCTCCCTAACCCCATAATGGCTTGTTCCCTCAGTCAAGCTAATTTTTTTCCTTGCTCTCTCTCTCTCTTTCACTGTCCTTCATTTTCTCCTTCCTTCACCCTCCTTTCCCCTCTCTCCATGTGCCCAATTTACCCAAGACATCTTATCTATTTCTCATTCCCAGGGGTATCCAAGCATATTTCTCTTAGGGTTCTTCTTCTTACCAAGCTTCTCAGGGGTAATGGATTGTAGCCTGGCTATTTTTGTTGTTGTTGTTTGTTTTTAAAACATCTGCTATCCACTTACGAATGAGCCCATACTATGTTTATTTTTCTGGGTCTGGGTTACCTCACTCAGGATTGCTTTTTCTAGTTCCATCCATTTGCCTGCAAATTTCAAGATGTCATTGTTTCTTACTGCTGAGTAATACTCCATTGTGCAAATGTACCACATTTGTTTTATCTATTCTTTAATTGAGGGGCTAATAAATGGGAACTACTGAAACTGAGAAGTGTTTATAAAGCAAACAGGACAAAATGGCAGCCTGTAGAATGGGAAAAGATCTTCACTAGCCCCACACCTGACAGAAGGCTGATCTCCAAAATATATAAAGAACTCAAGAAACTAGACTTCAAAATACCAAATAATCCAAATAAAAATGGAGTACAAATCTAAATAGAGAATTCGCAACAGAAGACTCTCAAATGGCTGGAAAACACACAAAGCCCTGTTCGACATCCTTAGTCATCAGGGGAATGCAAATCCAAATGACTTTGAGATACCATCTTACACCTGTCAGAATAGCTAAGATCAAACACACGGATGAAGCTTATGCTGAAGAGGATGTGGAGTAAGAAGGAACACTCCTCCATTGCTGGTGGGAGCACAAACTTGTACAGCCAGTTTGGAAATTAGTATGGTGGTTTCTCAGAACATTGGAAATCAGTCTAGATAAACATCCAGCATTGCCACTCTTGGGCATATACCAAAAATGCACATTCATATCACAAGAACATTTGCTCAACTATTTTCATAGCAGCATTACTCATCATAGCCAGTACCTGGAAAAAAAAAACCTAGAGCTGAATGTTCTTAACTGCTGAGTCATCTCTCTAATCCTAGTTACTTATTTTTCTAACCTTCCTTCAAACCTGTCATTTAACTTTTCTTGACTTCATGTTTCCTATTATTTGAGATTTTAGTAGTAGGAGATATATGTTAAACAGGCTTGTTCACTCCACGCTGAAGAATCATTCAGTGTTGACTTGGGCCGTTACAGCTTTCAATAGATGTGAGATAAGGCAAGGAGTTCCATGGTCTGCCAAGGAGGTGAATAGCCTCACTTCAGACAGAAAAATGAACTGATAGTAAAACATAGGACAACAAGGAATGAAAAAGTCAGTGACAAATGAGTCAGACATCAAGGCCTATTAGATCACAGAACATTTACTGTATGAGAAGTTTAGTACATGAAATAATTGCATCTACATAACAACATCTCCTTGGGCAGTTAATTTTCATTCAACCACAGCTCCCTTCTTATCCAATAAAACAAAGGAAAACAAAACAAAGAAATACTTTTGCAATTTATAATCACTGACAGATATTATTTGTACATTTAATACTCAAAATTTTATGAGTTGAATTAAATTATTATTCCTCATTTATAGATAAAACAGAGTCAGAAAGACAAGCAAAAACAATATTTGAGCAAAGCTTCAAAGTTTTGTTTCAATAATTCTCAATAATTCTTTGTAAACTAGGCCTTCATGTTTGCTAGACAAATGTGGATATAAAAATAATAGACTCTGAGGGACTCTAGGCTGACATGGGTACTAGGCCACGAGAGACACTAAGTTGCCACAATATTGGTGTCTAAGGAACAGTAAGCAGACATGGGCACTAGACCCTGAGGGATACTAGACTGATATGGGTACTACATCCATACAGACAGTAAGATGATAGGAGCTAAGCTGACATGGGTACTAGACTCTGAGGAAGACTAAGTTGACATGGATAATAGATACTAGACCTGAGCTAAACTAGGTTGCTATAGATACTAAATTCGCACACACAGTAAGATAACAGTTACCAGGCTGACATGGATCAGACTAGCTAGAGTCATATTATAATGGAGCATGTGAAACAATAACCAGACATTGCTATATAGAAAATCTGCTACAAAGTCTCCATGTACTAATGTTACACTGCAGACAGTGTGTATCCATAGGGATCCTACAGCTTTGTCATCCATAAAGGCATTAAATATAAATTCATTATTGCAAGAATCATGTCTTTTGCTTATTGCATGAATGACCTATGAAGCAGCATTGTTTTTTGCTTTTTTGAATAATATATTTGAATAATTTCAAATAAAATAGTTTATTTGTATAGCCTTCACTGTTCTGGAACTAGCTTTGCAGGCCATGCTGACTCAGAAAGATCCATCAACCTCTGCCTCTCAAGTGTTGGAACTAAAGGTATGTGCAAGTACCACCTGGCTTTATTTTTACATTTTATGTCATAAAATTAATGAATTAATAAATTCTGGATCATTTAAATTGTTAGACATGTTATCTGATACAAGGTTGACTGGAATAAAGTAATACAGTCATGATAATTCTTCTTGGTTATTGAGACTGTTTTATAAACTCCATAAAATAAAAATCATAATCACAATGTTCAATCACCTTAAGATGATTTTAAATAACAAAAATGTGTGTAGATAAGAAAAAAATTGCAAAGTATAAGGTTATTCCACAGAGCAGAGGAATTTTTCAGTTTTAGTGAGATGACTATGAAGACCTATTTAAAAATCACTAGCCCATTCATTGAATGAAACAGTTTGTAGTTCAGCTCAATTTTCCAATTACATTAAACAAACCCCCATCCAATACTCTATTTCTTTAATATTATACCAATAGCCACTTTCAAACTCTAGGAGAGTGCACTATTGCTGAAAACAACAAAACTTCAAGGTCATCTTAGATTTAGTGAGGGCAGTGCCCAGATCTTCAGATTTCAAATCCAATAAAGTTCTAGTTAACTGCAAGTGAGTGGATAATGTCAAATAATATTAGGAAAGCATTGCAGTCCCTGTTGTAGAGAGCGGGTTTGAATCTAAAGTACCTGGCTGTGCATCTTTGCCTTACAATTTACCAGTTCTCGGACCTCAAGAATGTTACTTAGCCTCTCATGCATCTGTTCTCTAGTCTGATAAATGAGAAAGCAGTTGTGCATACTTCAGGTGGCTATGGTACAGCCCAACAATATTAATTCGTGGAAAGCGTTTTCAAGAATCTGGCATGCATCATACGTTAAACAAATGTGAGACAGGATTGAAAATTGTTTGTAATTTGAGCATGTTCATCAATAGTCCCTTTGACCACTTTAAATTTTAATCAAATGGCAAGAGATACAAATATTCAGATTAGAATTAGCATATACAATTCATATTTCAAGCCAGAATAGATGTCATATCATCTTGTACAACCTCAGGACTGAAAAACTCAACGTGCAAACAAGTGTGTGTGTGTGTGTGTGTGTGTGTTTGTGTTTGTGTGCATTAAATAAAGTTGATTTAGGTTCACAGGTCAGTTGTGGGGGAGGCAGACAGAAGACAACGTGTTATGTGTATGAATCTCAGAAGAAAACCTTAGAGGTGATTTGTTTGTTTATTGACCTATTTTTTATTTGGTCTAGAATTCACAAATAAGTTGTTTGTTCACCTTGTCCCAAATGCCTGAGTCCCACACTGGATATATAAACATAAGCCACCATGGTCAGGTTTAGGTTTTTTTATTTGACATGGGTTCTGTACAGAATTCCTGTCCTTTTGTTTATAAGGCAAGCACTTTACTAGCTGAGCTATCTTCTTAGCTACCTTCAATTTATTTATTTATTTATTCAGATAAAGAAACCAGAGGATGACATAACATCCTTCCTCAACATTCATTTTCCTGTCTAAATAAAGTTTTTGGATAGAGTATAAGGATGAAAGGAGGAAAGAACACTTTGAAGGTGGAAAGGCAAGAAATGTGATAGCAATAATGACTGGAAAAGAATGGATATAAAACTCAGAAGACAGATGAGTCACTTGACATCCTAAACACTTGTGCACGACATTCCTTTGGTATGCACCACATTAGCCTCTCCTCAAGGAAAAGAAACCATAATTTTCTTCTCTTTTATAGAATACAGAAACAAAACAAAACAAGAATAACAAGAACATAATGAGAATTTAAACAGTTGGACACTGGTTGAATGAAAAGTCTCTCTATAGACAACCAATCTTTCTGCAGACATTGATTGAGGTTTATGCCAAGCCCTGTGCTGACAGCAGGAAGGCGACTTGAATAAATAGACCCAGTAGTGTATAAATCACAGGTCTCACTGATCATACTAGACAATAAAGGACCCTCTTCATAATCTTTGCAGAATATTTTGTGTTCTACAGAATTACACTTGTGCCCAACTCAAAACCTTTGGATCCTCCAGAATATGTTCTAAAAATCCCACATCCTTATTGTTTTGCTGAGAAATCCAGGGCTCAGCCCAACCCATGTCAAATAGAATGCTATTGAAAACTTGCTACATGGCAAGCTGATAATAGACACTCTGCACAGTCTCTCCCTCACCACTTTCAGCTTCCCTAAGGCACTCCTGAAGAGCCCTCATCTCCAAAATATGCATCGGAAGAACACTGGGCCTGTGAAAATTGCTTCTCATCACATTTTTTAGTCAGTATAATCCTTAGATGCTCCAACTTTAAGTTGTTTAAGTACTTTAACCTAACAAAAGAAATCAGAAATAAAATGTCTGCACAGTTCTCAGAACAGCCTAGTAAACACATGCTTATAACTTGCAACCAAATAACGCTTATTATTGACAATATTATGTAACTGAATTAAACCACTTTAATGTTCATTTATAAAATACTAGCATTTGCCCATGTATGAAGTCTTTAATAAAATACTCCTATGAGAAACTAGTTAATGCTTCATTTAACATTTTAATTTGTCAAGTACTAAAATTACAAATATTGCTTACATTTTGAGTATATTTGTGTGCAATGTAGTTTGACAAGATTTAAGATTGGTCACATATACATGCATGTGTTTGCTGTTCTATGCATGAAAGCAAGTTCTTTTGAGCACACTTTACCTGCATGCATCTTATAACAATATATATCAATTCAGTGTTTTGTCCTGACAGCTCTGGCTGTTTTCTTTTTTTCTGTGCCTCTGTTCTTTCTGCCTCTTATAAACACACACCATTGAGAAGAAGTGAAGCTATCAGAATACCCACTTTATATTAGCACTCAGAGTGCACAGTAGAGTTGAATAAAGAAATTGGCAAAGGATAAGAGCTTAACAGGGTTTTTTCTGTTCTTTGCTATTTTTCCTAGGCACATGCAGATGGCTGTTTAAGAATGGGCACAGTGTTCCATCTGAGGTTTGCCAACAATGTAGACTTAGAAGGTAGAATAAAGAAAGTCATCAATGAGCATAGTAATGGCAGGAAATGGTTCAAAAGAGGACTCTGTGTTGCACACACAGCAATATCCTACAAACCTGAAAGAAACTTGAGTAATCATTAATTACAAAATGTACGTTTGCAATTTTGGCAGACTGTGCAAAACTTTAAACAGTCAGAGCTGAATAATGTAGTGGTCGAACAGCTCCTCGAAGCTAATCTTTGTATCTAGGATGCCATTAATTCATTTACTTTCCTTTTTAACACCAACAAATATTTATAGCATGTTAATGATGTGCCAGACACCATACTAGGAACAGAGATAAAATACTGGGCACGACAGCTTTGGTTAGCCTCACACAGAAATCCCATCCAAGCAAAATAGACATTCAGTTAAATACACAAATCTAATTAAGAATGATGAGTCCCATAAAGTATTTTCTCTGGAGAGCTATATGGTAAAGGCAAGAGACCATAAGCTGTGGAGTCACAGATAATTGCTTTCAGAATCCTCATGTGGAAACATTCTATTTTTGTTATGTTGGAGAGTCTATAAGAAACTGCTTTGCTAACTACACAAAAGGCTTTGTTTATTGGACAGTCATATCCACAAATGTCCAGTTAAATGGTAAATTGACAGTATTTTATATCTTCTGTCTTGAATATACAATGATAAAAGAGGACTGGTGAGAATGTCATGTTCTTAAAGAACTCTGCAAGCCATTCCAAAACCATTATGCAGTTATGGTGAATCATCTGATTCTATATGTGTATGAGAGGCTATTTCAACAAAATTAATTTAATTACTATGTCTTGATGCAATACCTCTTAAAAGTAAGGATAAATTAACCCATGAAAAAAAAAAGAGTAAACCTAGAGCTGATTCCCAATATATTGTATTATTAACTTGCCCACTGCCTAAAATTTATTTGCAACCTTCAAATCAGTAAGTTCGGCATTTTTAGGTTATTGGATGATAGGAAGGAAGAAAAGTATCTACCATCACAAGGTCCAGGACTGGTACCTCTGAAACAAAAGATGTACTAACAAGTTGAGAGCTCATCAGTGTTTCCCCGGATGTAAGATGCAAACCCAGCAAAAATTGAGTCTTATGTCAAGGTTGATTGAAAATTGAAGAGTCACGTCAATGTATGTCCTACCGGAAATGACCTGTAGGAAACAGAGCCAGATTTCTGCTCATATTCCTTTAGATTACTGGATGCTGCCAGGCCGGACACAAATGAAATGACAGCCTTATATTACACTTTCTTGCAAGGTAGGTCAGATACTATGCTCAGCCAAGAAAGGTGGGAATAAATGTGACCCTGATTTTGAACATTCTCACTTATCAGGTACCATACTTTGTGAGGTCATGATGTGAGAACCTAGACAAATCTGCACAAAAGGGAAAAAAATGCCTTTTAAAAAAATTGTTGTTGTTTCCATAGAAAGACAAAGGGTGACTGGTGATACAGAGAATAGTGTTACAAGGAGGTTTTGCTGTTGTACTGGTGGAGGATTTGAACCCCTACTCTGGGATACTAGTATGACAATTTCATTCAAGCGAGACAAAAAATTGAGTATTGTTTTGTGTGTGTGTGTGTCTGTGTGTGTGTGTGTGTTCATGTGGTGTGTAAGACATTTTCAAGTGTACATATAGGCATTTTTATATATAGGTATGTGTATGTGTGAGCATGTGTGTGTGTTTTTGCACATGTGCATATGTGTATGGAGACCAGAGGACAACCTTGAGTCTTGTTCCTCAAGTGCCATATTCATTCTTTTGAGACCGGGTCCCTCACAGGCCTGAGATTCAACAAGTATCCAAGGTTTGATGCTTATATGCTTATCCTTCTTTGAGATTACAATCATCTACTACCATGGCTAGCTTTTACATAACATAAGTCATCAAAATTATTTGATGGATGTGTGGCAACTATTCTTCTGTTTGTGCCAACTTCTTGACTATGCTTTTTCTTTTACATAATTATATACATAATATATATATGTGTGTGTGTGTATAAAGTGTATTTATATGTATATAAATGAAGTACTATCATAATTAAAATTATAACTTATATTGTGCATATGATAGATGATGAGTCAATAGGTAGATGATAGACAAACAGACAGATATGTAGATGGTAGATACATGATAGATAGATAGATAGAAAGATAGATGATAGAGACAATAGCTAGAGAGCTAACTATATTGCCTGACTGATTGATGATAGATGATAGATAGTCTATAGGCAAATTTCTTCCAAAATTATTTAGTATTTGTATGACATTGCTTATGGAAACCTTACAAAATATAACTGTAAAGATTTATAGAGCCTACTATATTGATTACCTGTTTTGGAGCTTTATTTTGAACATCATGTCCTATGAAAGAAACTGCTAAATAGTAACCTATTTAAAAATGTCATTTTTAAATGTGAGATATTCTGGTTAATTTTATTCTGTAACAGAAAAAGACATTAGCATATTAGTTGATAAGGAGAGTGACTCCGAGATAAGTTTATTGTCATTATAGTCTAATTAAATGTCTTCCTGTTTAAGATATGGTAAAGGGATTAACAGTGCATTTGTTACTCCAATAGATAATTTTAATACAATAACATAATAGGAAACTTTCAAAATTTGTCAAAACAAGAATTATGGCACTTCACTACATTCCAGCAACTTGGGTAATCAAAATCAAAAATGAATTTAAAGTATATATAAAGCGCCCTTAATAGTCAAATGTAATTCATTTTGAGGTAATACAGGCAATTCATATTGTCACTACCTTAAAGCTGATTGATACTAATTATCACCATATAATTGTGCATAATTAAAGCAGTTTTAATCTCTATAATATGAGATAAAATATTATGAATCTTACTAATAGTCTCTGAATTAAAAAAAATTTCAATATCAAAAGTACAGTCAAACACAAAACTTTGACTCTTACAACACAAATAATCAGAGGGAAGATTTTAAATTTAAACTCCAGGGTAGTCAAGGTTATAATCATAAATATAGAGTAAGAAATAAGTTATATGTTGTAGTCATATAAAAATAGTCCTTTTAAGTTAGGCAAGAAGTTCTGTTAGAAGAGTTTTCTGTGAGGTCTCTCAGGTATTATTGCATTTGCGATAATCATCTTCAATGCATCCTACTGATGTGCTAAGCAAAATGGCCTACTCAGAGCTAACGTTTCTTTATTTAAATCACCTCATAATTTAACCAATCTCATGCAAGGAACTGACTGACAGAAGGAAAGACAGTTAAAACATAAAAATATTCAACTAAAATGCCTCCCATTTAGACAAAACTGCTCATGCTCATAGTAGCTGGATTGTTATCGTTCATTCCCTTCCTCTTCCAAAAATGAATTTACCATATCTTGTAAAAGAGAAAATGTACCATAGAAAGATAACATTTTATCAGCTCTTTAGATATTTATTTTTATTTTCCCTAGAGATTCATACACAATAGTATGAGAATTTGATTTTACTATGTCATAATTTCAGTAGCACTGAAAATAGGCAAATATCAAAAATAATCGCATTGAAAAGACTAATGTTCATAATTACATTATAATCCTAAATGCAACAAGATGGTTTGAATTTTAAAGTATAAACAATGGATGTAGATACTTAAATAAAATTTTCATGTAAACCAAGATAACTAGTTGAATTCTTTTGCTACAAAGGTGAAAAGTATTTTAGGATCACAGAGACTTATTTCTTTTCTGAACTCAACCACAATAATGGAACTCCATGGCTTTCAGTGGAGGAAATAGAACTTGACGTTGCTTGGATAAAACTGATTAGCTCTATTATTCAGTGAATTTGCCTCAGACTTCAACAAAATGAAAACACAAAGTATGTGTAATAGTATTAATAGTGATAAACAAATCTGGGAAATGAGAGTGGAAAATCCATCTTTAGACAATTCAGTATTATTAATTAAAATATCTACAATACAGCTTATCTGAATCTGGTACCATGTTATGTCTACATTGCTATCAGGATTTCTTGAAATGACTTTGAAAAACAAATTTCATAAATGTATTGGGAATATTACATCTTATTAGCATTGAATTATAGCAAAGTTTATTATTATGTATATTGAAGTGTGCCTTGAGTCAAATTATATCCCTTAAAACTCAACCTCTAATGTAACTCTTATGAATAATAAGTCTATATGGAAAGCATTTAATTTGTGTCCTCAAATCAGCAGGTCTATAACATTATTCTATTCCTTAGAATGGTAAGACAGGAAGATGCTAATAAAAAGGCACTCAATGATATTTTTATGAAACTAAAACCCTTACATTTGGCTGTCACTGTAGGCACATGGTAGTTTGAATACGAATGGTCCCCATATGCTCATATATTTGAATATTGAGTCACCAGGGAATGGCACTACTTGGCAGGGATTAGGAGGTATGGCCTTGATGGAGGAAATGTGTCACTGGCAGTGCCTTTTGGGTTTTCAAAAGCTCAGGCTAAGACCAGTATCTTTCTCCTCCTGCTCCCCCTCATGCTTCCTGCAATAATGATAATGGACTAAATAAATAAAACTCTAAGCAAGGCAAGCCAGAGTTAAATAATTCCTTTTACAAGAGTTGGTTGTGTTGTCACTTCTTAGCAGTAGAACACTGGCTAAGACAATGCTGGAAAGAAACCTTTTCTGCATCTACAAACCTGCTGTATTGGACTGCTGCGTAAAAATAAATGTACAGATATATTTAAATTGAGGTTTTGGGTGAAGATATTATTCTGGATTAGTTCACAAAAACACCAAGGTTCTTAAAGGAAGGAAATGTCAGAACCAAAATTACAACCACAGCAAGAAAAGGCTTTCAGACATGGAAAATGATGAATTGGGAATATGAGCGAAGGAATACAGTTGGTGGATAGGTCCTGGAAAAGGCAAAATGCCAGATTCTCTCATAGAAATCTAGAAGATTTAAACTGCTATTCAATTTTAACCCACTGAAGACTTTAGACTTCTAACAACATATCAGTGAATTCCTTCCTTCCTGCCTGTCTTTCTTCCTTCCTTCCTTCCTTTCTCTCCTATTTGCTCTCGTGTGTGTGTCTGTGTACATGCATGTGTGTGTGGTGTGGTATGAATTAAATCAAGTTAGCTTACAGTGAAGGGACAGTTCTGTGTCTTAATTTACTTTGAAATTATATATCAATATTCAGTTGCAAAACTTCACTAGAATAGTAATTACTCTAGAATAGTAGTTAAAATTTGCATAAGCAAGCAAGAAGTTTTCAAAAGTTAGTGTACTTTAATACTGTAAAACAGCAAATGCAAATAAGGTGACAATGAATTCAGGTGAGGAGACTCAGTAAATAATAAAACAGTTACATCAAATGAAAGTACAGTCCTTAACATCTTCATGAATAAATTCTGTTTAAGGTTTAAATAACTAATGTCAACATTAATTATATAACTCAATGTATAAAAAATAACAGGGCATGGTGTCACAAAATTTATTTATTTCAATACTCTGGAAATAGAGACAGGAAGATGATAAGCACAATGTTATCTTCATCTTACCAGGGAGTTTGATAATCAACCTGAGCTGTTTGAATTATCTCAAAAATACATAAACAAGTAAATAAAGGATAATGCATAATTCAAAACTTATTATAAGACACCTAGAAAAAGAATTATATCAGCACTTTCCTAATGAACAAAGATACAAAAATGCTAATCAAAATACTGGTAAGCCAAATCCTGAAACACACTGAAATAGTCATACTTTGTGATCAAATGAGAATTCAAGATTAGATTCAAGGAAGGTTTAACATATATTAACAGTGTAGCATATCACATTAGCATATTGAAAGATATATCCCATGAATATCTAAATAGACAGAAAAAGTATTTGTTAAAATCAAATACCCTTTCACATGAAAACCCTCACATATTATGTATAGAAAAATAGGATCTATATTTCAGAAATCCACACGGTACATCATACCTGTAGTGGTTCAAATAAGAATTGACCATATAGACTCAGATATCTGAAAGCTTAGTCACCAGGTAGTGGCACCGTTTGAAAGGATTAGGATATTGGACCTTGTTGGAAGAAGGGTATCACTGGAGTGGGTTTTGAAGTTTCAAATGCTGAAGCCAGACCCAATGACTTTCTTTCTGCTGCCTGCCTGTGGATCCAAATGTAGAACTCTCTGCCTGCATGCCACCATGGACTCACCATAAGAATACTGAGCTAAACCATTGAAACTGTAAGCAAGTCCCAATGAAATGTCTTCCTTCATAAAAGTTGGTCATCGTGTTTCTTCTCAGCAATAGAACTCACTAAGACAATATCCAACTGTGAAAAGTGAATATTTTCTCTTTGATATGGTATAAGAAAAAAATTGAACTGCTGTGAATTCTGTTTGACATAACACTAAAAATACTAGACAAGACAAATAATAATCCAACTTGGAAATGAATAAGTAAAGACACTGAATTTGCAGATGTCATGAAGCTAGAGACTGAATTAAAAGTTGTTGGAAATAAAGACATTAGAATAGCAATGATGCAGGATACAAAAATATATATGCAAAAATTACAAACTGACAGTACCTTTAAAAATTAGAAATGCACTCATCTAAGGAATATAAAAATATTTTTCAAACTAAAGGTTATAAAATAGTGTTTGGAAAAATAAAACATAAATCAGTGGAACAATATTCTTTTGTCTTAGACTGGTAAAAACAAACTGTCTATATTATTACAAGGGCCAACAAATGCTCATCAAAATTTTTGCTTAAACTACGAGGTCAGTTCACATTAAACATGTGAAGCTTCTAACAATTCTTGAAGTCTTTGCAGTTTTGATGAAATTTTGCAGTTAAAATTAATGTTTTGTGAGGGATGCTAAAGTTAGTAATGTTTCTGACTTCCATGAGCTAAGATATTAAAATATTAGTAGTATATTAGGAATGAAATAATAATAAAAGTTAATTCTTAATGTGCTGTCTGAAGGAATCAATAATGATTGTGCTTGGCATGGATTACATTGTCCCTACACAAAGCCATTTGTTGAAGAACTGAGTCTCAGCTGTAAGCAAGATTATCAACTGAGATGGAAGTAACTGATGCTCAGTGATTTTGAGGGTTGAGACCTAGTTCAAAGGAAGCAGCACTTGTTTTCGCATCACACTTGCCCTTTCCTGCATGGAAGAAAGACTCTGAGAAAATACACAATATTTAGAAGATTGCTACAAGAGAAATTTACCAATGGGTACTTCAGAAGCACACATAGAGAAAAAATATCATAGTCCAAATGGAACACTTCGGAGCCCCCAACACGGGACCTTAATAATAAAGGTAATGGGCAGAGTTAACTGGGTCATTCAAACCTACTTCAAGTATGTCTTTGCAAATGGAACGGAAACAGAGAACTCTTTCCTTTTTCCCTAGTCAAAGTTTTAACTTCAGGATCACTTAAACCAAAACACACACACACACACACACACACACACACACACACACACACACACTCACATACACATGGAGGAGGAGGATCTGCTTGTTTGTCCTGGTCACCCGGATAGCGTAGCCCTGAAACAACCACACAGCAACTGTATTATTAAAACATTTCTTGGCCCATTAGCTCTAGCTTCTTATTGGCTAACTCTTATATAATTTAACCCATTTCTATTAATCTTTATATCACCATGTGGCAGTGGCTTACCAGCAAAGATTTGGCATGTCTGACTCTGGTGGCTCCATAGCATCTCTCTGATTCTGCCTTCTTCCTCCCAGCATTTTGTTTAATTTTCCCCACCTACCTAAGTTCTGCCCTATCAACAGGCCCAAAGCAGTTTTTTTTATTATTAACTAATGAAAGCAACACATAGACAGAAGGACATCCCACACCACACACCTGCTAAAAATAATTTGAGTTCAAGCTCTTCTTGTTCTCCATAGTAAGTTCTTAGACAGCCAGAGCTATAATATGAGACCCAGTCTTAGAGCAAACAAACAAAAAGGATATATAAAAGTGGGAGGGGATGAGTATTTGAGGAGTTAAGCATGCATTGTCTTAAAGCCACTTATGAGTGAGTACATTTATATTTGTCACTCTGTGTCCTGGTTACCTCAATCAATATGTTTTTTTCTAGAGCCATCCATTTGCCTGAAAATTTCAAGATGTCATTATTTTTTACCAGTGTGTAGTACTCCATTGTGTAAATGTACCACATTTCCCTTATCCATATCTGATATTATCAGAATGGTTAGGCATTTTATTGAAGTCAAAAGTAGAATGACTAAAGAGTAATCATTTTTTTCTTTTCTTTACATTTTGTGATTATAATTTAATTGCAACAGTCCCCTTCTTATTCCATTCTCCAAATCATAACATATATATTCCTTCAAATCCATGGCCACTTTATTTTGTTGCAAATTGTTATTGGATGCATATATGTATATGCACATACATGCATATTCATAAATATAGCCCACTCGGTCTGAATAATGAATGCTGCCTGTATTTGTGATTTCAGGGTTGACTGATTCTCCCTGGACAATAATTGATGTGCTCTTCTCTGGGGAAGGTCACCTCTCCCATTCCCAGCCTTCCACAGGTTTCTGTATTCTTCGTGGGAGGTTGAGGCTTGAGGGTCTCTCACCATTCAATTTAGTATGTTCAGTCTTGTTTAGCGCACATGTTGATGTCATGTTGGTGAGACCCTGTGGATGTGTCTTCTGGTATTGCTAGGTGACTCACAGCAAACTTTCTGCTCTTCTGGCTCTTAAAATCTTATTACCTATTATTACACAATATTCACTGACAGGTGTGGCAGTATTTTGTGCCTGTGTTGGGACTGGGATCCCCAACACTGCATCTTAATTGGCTGTTGTTTTCTGTAGTGCTCTCCATTTGTTGCAAAGAGAAGTTTCTTTGATAAGAAGTGTGTTTTAGTTAAAGCTTCTTTGCCGTGAAGAGACTCCATGACCTCGGCAATTCTTATAAAGGAGATTTAATAGGGATTGCCTTACAGGTTCAGTGGTTTAGTACTTCATCATTATGTGGGAGGGCACAGCAGCTCGGAAGCCAGCAATGTAAGAGAAGGAGTCCAGAGTTTTACATCTAGATCTGCAGACAGCAGGAAGAGGCAGAGCCAATGGGTTTGATTTGAGCTTCTGAAGCCTCAATGACACACTTCCTCCAATATGGCTACACCTATGCCACAAGTTCACAATTCCTAATACTTTCAAAATGCCACTCTCTATGAGCCTATGGGGACCATTCAGACTGCTACAAGGTGAGATCTACATTTATCTCTGAGTAGAAGGACAAATATTTAGTGGCTATGGACTATAAAATGCATACTCTAAACAGAAATACTTTCCTTTTCTGTATTTTAGTAAAATATCTGATGGTGATTTATTTTAGTTAGTATAAACATATCCACATAACAAAATACTTATAAGCAATATGCTTAAAAGCTTTATTTGAAATAAAAAGAGCTGTCAGTACAATGAGCTTAATGACTAATCATCTGTGTTCACAATGGCTGTTCTACTGGCATGGTTACTGCTAGAATGTGCATGCTCATTTTTTAATCCTTATGAATTAATCTCAATATTTCCACATGCTTTTCTGAGGTATCCTTTTTTTCAGGGTTACTATATCTCATAATCCCAATATATTTTCAAATCTATTTTATGTCTCTTTTGAATACTTTCTTATTATTTTTCATTTACATTAATTAAAGCGGAGTTTTCTTAATCACTTTCAAAGAGAAATAGTCTTTTTCATATTCATGTGACACTTAATATACATTAGCCAATGTGGAAACATGCATTCTTGTACATTAGAGGATGATACTTGCAAGGCTCAGCGGGAGTAGCTCAGACAGAAATATTTCAGTATCAAAGGATCAACAGAGAAATGTCATCAATTTTAATAAATGGGGGTCTAAGTTTATTTCCAAACTTCTCTTTTCTTATTGAATCTGAATTTTTATAAATATTTCCTTCTAAAATTAAGATTGTTAGTCCAGTTTTGTTTAGTGAACTATGACTTGAAACACTGATTTTGAAAATATCAAAGTATTACAATTATTAGTTTAATAATTGGAGATCATTCTTTTTCAAAATATTACTCAGTTGTATACTTTAAATATCTTATGGGAAAAAACATACAAGTGACTGTAAGATCACATCATACTATGATTCAGTCTATGTTCTTTTCAGTTGTGCATAAGTGAATCAAGTTTCAAAGATACAGATGCTTCTCTGTTATTCTCATAGCATCTTATTTATTGACTGGATAATGAACATTTTGGCTCAGCGTCATTTTATCCTGAAAGCCTGAAATTTTTTAAAATTAAGTCATTTCTCAGCTCAGTATTTTGTTAAGTGTATTTTCAAAAGCCCACTAATATTTTACTAATTATATATTTCATGCAATGATAAAAGTATTTACTAAATTAACTAATTTTAGTAAGGAAAAAACAGAATCGGTCTTTTGTAACACTGAATGACCACTGAATGATCACTATGCAAATCACACAAGACTCAATAGCATTGTCATTATTCACAGTGTAGAGTGAATTTTTAAAAATATATACAATTCCACATTGTACCTATTAGTATGACAGGGAAATAGAAATAATAACACAAATATAAAAATTATACTTTTAAAAAGAGATGTTTCTATTGTTTAATTGCCTCACAGTACAGCTATGTAAGTAAAACCCACAGACTGGTACAATAGTGCAAGACAATTGTCTTCATCTTGGGATATATTTAGAAAGTAGGTTAAAATGAGTTCCTAGCAATCACATGGGATCTTAATTGACTTCCATATCTAATGGGGGGAAAAGAGATTTTGAAACGGAGAGCTATCACTGAAAGTCAACTCTTTAGAGACTTAAATCTTGTCAGCCACTGAAACCGTGTTTTATTCCATCAGGATGCTTATCAACAAATAAATGGAAAATTGTTTTTGATCATTTAGCTCTTTTATTTAGAAAAGTATTGCTTTCTTTTCATTATATTATCAGAAAATTATTGATATGTTCTCTTGCTTTTTTGTCATTACCTGCTTATTTATGTATCTGCTGAAACAGTATAGAAAATATGCATCATATTAAGCTGTTAGAATCTTGCATCTGGGATTTTTAGGTGAAAATAAGGTAAGCCTGAAACAGATAAGTAATACAAACTATTTTATTATTACCATTATATACATAGGAAAATCAAGTCACTAATACTGTAAATATAGATAATATGTGAAATCATCAAATTTGAGTTCCCAATTTTAACACTTGTTTGTTTGTTTTTTTAATTGCCTGTGGAGTTAGTCAGAATTTTACTTTACAAGAAATATTTTGTTTAGTGTTTGGTTGAATTCAAATAAATATATAAAGACAAGATGTCAAATAAAATAGCTCAAACAATAATATGTTAGCAGAACTATAGCAATAAGAGTAGACAAAATCTGTTGGAATTGTTAAAATTGGACTAAATATTTTAATGAGATTATATCAAGTTATCTTAAATAGAAATACTATTTTAAGCTGTATTTGACTTTAGAGGTAAAAAAAAAATCAGAATGTAATGACCAACATTTTTACATGTCAATATCTCAAAAATCAGAACTTCAGGAGGTGACATTTTTAGAGCATGAGAATTTAATTAAACTCTCTACTGGTAGAAATTTATTAAATAAAATACATTTTAACTTTCAACATTTATGGGTAAAACGCAATTCACTTTCCATTGCCAACTATTATCTTGCTCCTAGTATTACACTTCTGCCTATGTCTTCTGAAGAGCTTTCATGTCTTCTGAAGAATGCTGTAAATGCTTTTCTTTTTGGGGTAGAAATCTCTCAAGCTTAAAGCTATGGTTTTCTAATGACACAAATGTTTTCTTAGTCTTTAAAATATTTTGGGGATCAGTTAAAACTGCATCATCGACTGTTGGAAAAACTGAACTGATAATTGTTCATGAGCTATTTCACATTGCTGCTTATTATATTATAGTCTCTAAATAAACTCTTATAGAAAAAAACAAACCAACTTGTATTGTAAAGAGGTGGCATTTACTCTGAAGTGTAGGACATAAAAATGCAAAAAAAGATTCCTAATAGTTATGGAATGTATCCTGTTGTGGGATAATCTTTCTTTACAGTGTGAGCATATATATTTGCAAATGCACCTTCTAATTGATTTAATAAAGAGTTGAATGGCCAATAGTGAGGCAGAATCAAATAAGTGGAACTTCTGGGCAGAGAGAGTAACTCAGGAAGAATTTGGCACAGGGGAGACATCAGTGAGATATGGAGAGAGTTAACAGACAGATTTTATTTTTAGCACTATTTTACTTTGTTATGAGAGAGAGGGTGTATCAAGAGAAATCAAGGTGCCATTCAAATTTAGCCCTGAGTAGGTCTAAGCAGATTAAATCAGGCCCAATAAGTTTATCAGGTGGGGAGAAATAGAGGAAGGCTCCATGGAAGATTTCAGGATATGGATAGATAATGGCACAGAGAAAATAGTAAGGATTGCAGGGATCCAATTAAGCTATCACCTCCTATCCATGCCTTGTACCCAACCTTGGTCTATCTAAGAAACAATTGATAGAAATGGATGGAACCTTTCCATGCTTTATTAGACATTGTGGATATTTGACTTTAGTATCTTTTTAATTGTGAACTTCTGGGACCAGATGACGCTTGCTGAGAACAGATGACAATAGACTTACAGAGTACTTCACTAGGTTACCTTTGTAAACCCCTATTTGTTACAAGGTGGTAGTTCTGCATGTTGCCTTGTCCCATTCGTCCTCCAGAAAAGCTTTTGTTGTAGATGGAATGCCAACCTCTGAGGCTTTTGAAGATTTGGAAAGCCATTGGAGAGACAAGTTGGTATAATAGTACGTCATACCTTAAATCCTACCAGGGCTGGGTTAATTGAAAAGAAAATAATTGGAAAGATATACTACAAGAGGAAAAATGAACACTCCTGGAGAACACAAGATTATTGCATGAAAACACAAGTGTCAGAGATAGGCTACCCCCACCAGTGAATTGCTGACTAAAAAAGCCCATGGGGTCCTAGTAATCATAAAGGCTATTGGTACTGCTGTTGGTTGTATACCAAAACTAGATGGTAAGATCCTATTGCTGACAATACCACACACACCTACTTTGATTATAAGACATAAAAAGTAAGCTGTGACTGAACTAAATACTCCCATCCTGTTGACTATCTTCAGAGTGCCAGAGGGGAATGAAGGCTGATGGTAGAGGACTGTCACCAACATTCTATTCTGATATTGACCCTGAGTTTTGAAATACTGACATGATAGTCCAATGTGTTGATTAGGTAATAGTGGCTTGGCTGTGATGGGTAAATCCAATACCCTTCCAGTTAGATGTAAGGGCCATTCCACACATACACACACATACAAAAGAGTTCACATCTGTACTGTAAGTCAGGACAAAAACCTGTGACTAAGATCACAGCTCTAAATGGTGAAGCAACATGCATGTCTTTTTCTTTCTAGATGGCTGTATTATGTTAATCAAATTGCTTTCTAAAAATGTACTTATTTTCATAGATCACATAATCATCTTCGACCTATATCCACTTGTGAATCTCCTGAGGACAAGTGACTATTACTGTGACTTGGGAACCTATTTCTTAGCCTTAGGTGGACATTTATAATCACCTCTCTTCAGCTCAGTAATCATTATGGAAGAGGGACCAAAGACATGTGACAATTGGTACACTAGTGGCATGACAATTATGCTAGTAATAAACTGATTTCTAACTGCATTTGCTGCCAACAGAGGGTTCTATCTCCTTGACATAGTAAATTCAATCAAAATGTCATAACTGGTAAGGACATACAGCCTACATGGGAGCCTACTACTGGTCCTTTGATCAAAGAACAAGTTGTCAAATTTTTAAATATCCTTTTAACCATAGACATAGACTAGGCTTCTTCTCAGTCTTGTTTAGATTAAGTTCTTTTGGAAACATGCACTAGCAATGCACAGACTTGTAATTCGTCAAAGTTCTGGGAATAAGTGACTATTGAATGTTCTTAAATGAGATTTTGATAATACCTCTCTGCCAAGGTTCAGTGAGTATTGTAGAATGTAAGAACCACAGTAGAGAGAGCAGTGCTGTTGAATACTGTCTTCTGGACATGACAAGAGCTTTGAACTGAGAAAGTCACAGCAGCTGTTACTATATGCCTGTATGAGATACAAGATTCTGCCCATCGATATTCTATAATAGACTGGAGAGGGAATCATAAGTCTTCACTCTTACCTGAGGAGCTCCTAGCAAACGGTGGTTTCTCGGAGTGGAAGATACTTTTGCAGATGCGTATTGCTGATGGGTTGTCTATACCTTACTGTAATAACCTAACATCCATGCGCACACAAGAAATAACTAATTGTGCTCACGTAATTATGAAAAAAAAGAAGGAATGAAGCTAGGTGAGGGAATTATTGGGAAGACTGATGGAGAGTGAGAGGGGAAATCTTGTGCGGGATATGATATGGATACACGGTGAGCATGTAAAAATAAATTTAAAATATACTTTTAAAGTGTTCTACAAGCTTACCATTAAAGAAATTAAAATTACTTTGAAAATCCATTTCACCCCAGTAATAATGGCTTCCATCTAAAAAAGCAAACAAAACTATTTGGTGGTAAGGGTATGGGAGAAAAAAAAACTTTATTTCACTGCTTATCATTTGCTACACTACTGTAACCACTTTGAAATTCAACACATAATTTTGCTCAAAATTAAACAGCTTAAAATTGTATGGTTATTAGGTTGTTTCCAGGTTCTGGCTATAGCAAACAAAGCTGCTATGAACATTGTTGAGCACATGTTCTTGTGGCACGATTGAGCATCCTTTAGATATATACCCAAAAGTGGTCTTACTGGGTCTTGAGGAAGGTTGTTTCCTAATTTTCTGAGAAATCACAACACTGACATCCAAAGAAGCTGTATCAGCTTGCATTCTTACCAGCAATGCAGAAGTGTTCCCTTTTCCCCACACCCTCTCCAGCATAAGGTGTCTTCGGTGTTTTTTATTTTGGCCATTCTTACAGGTGTAACATGGAATCTCAAAGTTGTTTTGATTTGCATTTCTCTGATGACTAAGCACGTTGAACATTTCCTTAAGTGTCTTTCAGCCATTTTAGATTCTTCTGTTGAGAGTTCTCTGTTTAGGTCTGTACTCCATTTTTTATTGGATTATGTGTTCTTTTGGTGATCAATTTCTTGCCGCTTGACCAAAGAATGGATAAGGAAAATGTGGTACATTTACACAATGGAGTACTATACAGCAGAAATAAATGACATCTTGAATTTTGCAGAAAAATGGATGGATCTAGAAAACATTATTTTGAGTGAGGTTACCCAGACACAGAAAAACAATTATCATATGTATTTACTCAAAGTTGGTTTTTAAACATAAAGCAAAGAAAACCAGCCTACAAACCATAATCCCAAAGAATTTAGACAACAGTGAGAACACTAAGAGAGACTCCCATAGATCTAATTTACGTGGGAAGTATAAAGTAGAAAAAGACAAGATTTCCTGAGTAAATTGGGAGCATGGGCACCTTGGAGGAGGATTGAAGGGGGAGGGGAGAGGCAGGGAGGGGAGCAGAGAAAAATGTAGAGCTCAATAAAAATCATTTTAAAAAAATATATCATTATAAGCAGTAATTCTTATGTAGATCCATAATGTAGAAACTTAAAGGTCAATAGTATCATCCACATAGTTCTTGATTTAGAGTTACGAAAAGTACATGAATAAAGTATATGTAAAATCTTACATGCTTAAGCTGAGTTACTGAGGCCAGCCATGTGGCAGGGTATTCTCTGCATGAAAGCCCTGAAAGTTTAGTGAATAGGCCATGAAAGAAAAGATGTATTGCTTTGGAGACCCTAATATATTAGAGGTGTCAGAACATTGGGATATCTTCTAAAAAGAGCTGCACACTGGAAGGGGGTGGAGTTTTATAAGCCCTTTTTTCCATTAGTCATGGGCCTACAAGATTTGCTGTCTCGCTTTGCTCCAGTATTTTCTCACTAGGCCTTGACTGCTCCCTTTTGGAATGAAGGTGCCTGTTCTCTACCATTGTAGGTTGGAAGTATATAACTTATGCAGCTTGCTTTTGCTTTTTTTAAAAAAAAAATTACATGGCATTACAGTTTAGAGATTGTCTTGAATCTCTGAAGGAATTTTTGTACTTTGTACTACTAAACAATGTTGAGACTAAATGACAATGGGGACTTTTGAAGTTATACTAAATTCACTTTGCATTTTGATGTAGCCACATGCCAATAGGGGCCAGGAAGTAGAACGCTGTAGTTTGAATGAGAACAATTCATACAGACTCATTTGTTTGAGTACTTTTTTCCCAAATGATGGAACTGGTCAGGATTGATTAGAAGTTATGATCTTGGAAAATTGTGTGCTACTAGAGACAGGCTTTGAGTTTTGAAAAACATGTACCACTCATAGTGTGACTTCCTGTCTCATGCTTGTGGATAAAGATGTGCTTTCTCAGTCACTTGTTCTTGCCACTATGCCTTTGCTCTGCCACCATGGACTCTAACCCTATGAAACTGTAAGGCCACATAAGCTTCCTCATAAGTTGCCTCAGTCATGTTGTCTTATCATGGAAACTGAAAAGAAATGAAGACACTCTCTGACGCATATACTTTTAGGTGACTATCTCCTACTTCATGCTCTACATTGATATTTACTCATCATAAGAGGGAAATAAGATCAGCCTACATGCTCAACAACAGATGAATGTAGTTATATTCAGCCATGAAAAGTAAATTATGACATTTGTAGAAAAAAAACATACCTGGTAATTATGGTGTTAAATTAACTGACACAAATTCAGAAAGACAAACACTCTTATACATAGAACATTGCGTTTAGGATTTATATGTGTGCATGTGTGTAGATATAAATATGTATATAGTTCCTGAGTTTTAAAAGATCACAAGCAGAAAAGAGGAAGTAAAAGGAAGGGATGGATTAATAAAATATGTTATTTTATTAATGACCAGAAATCAGATAGGGAACAATGGGAGTGCAAGGGTGCAGGTGGGACAGGGTGATGGGGAGAAGGATGGAGAGGATGATTTTAAAAAGGTTATGTATAAAATGTCATGTTGAAAGATGCTATTTTGTATACTACTTAAAATTCATTAAATTTATTTTTATTTTTAAGTTTTTTTTGGTTTTTCAAGACAGGGTTTCTCTGTGGCTTTGGAACCTGTCCTGGAACTAGCTCTTGTAGACCAGGCTGGTCTTGAACTGACAGAGATCCACCTGCCTCTGCCTCCCGAGTGCTGGTTAAAGGCGTGTGCCACCACCACCCGGCTAAATTTATTCTTTAAAATGACAGTTATCATTGTAGTTAAGCTTCATCCTTTTAATTTACTGAACAATTATAAAAGTTACACTTATTTCCTCTACTATTGACACTTGGCAGTAAAGTTTTGCTACCTTATTCTAAATGTTCCCTTTTTATTGCTCTGCACTTTTTCTTTTTCAAAGAAATGAAGAGAAACATTTTCTAAATCATTTAAAAGGATATATTTATATTTATATTATAATCGCAATACACTGGCCATTGTAGTTCACTTCTTCTCTTCTTTTCTTCAATAATATGTTAGCAGTTTCACCTTACCCCTTTTTAGTACTCCATGTGATTGGCTTTAATTAGCAAAATCTTCTCCCCATTTGTGCCATGTATACTTTACATCTGTGTCATCCACCCTGAGGGATACTCAGAAAGTGTTATCCTACGTGTTTCCTCGAGTTCAGAGGCCAGGCTTTGAGACTATCCCCACTCCTATAGCTTCTGAATCATCATACAATTATTTCATTCCATTTACTTCGAAGTGGTAAACTGAGAATTTTTGATGCTTTCCCAAGTAAAAAAGCTTAAATATGAAATAGCACTATTACATTACAATAAAGTGAGGACTAAAATAATTTTCCAAATTTCCATCATATTTTGAACAGTATAAATAGGGTTTAATTTTAAATCTGTTGCTTTTTTAGGACCTCTCTTATTTAAATTCATGTGAGCACATGTTCAAGACTTTGGTATCAGAATTGAGGGTGGCTGGACCAGGACTGAATGAGAACATGATCAAACCAGACTCTCTGAATGTGGCTGCCAATGGGGACTGACTGAGAAGCCAATGATAATGGCACAGAGACCTATCCATCTCTTCTGCATGTATTGGCTTTTTGGGAACCTATTCTATATGGATGCACATCTTCTTAGACCGAGATGGAGGGGCGAGGGCCTTGGGCTTTCCACAGGGCAGGGTATCCTGCCCCATCTTAAGGAAGCAGGGGGAGGGTGGTGGGGTAGCAGGGGGGAGCAGGAGGGCCTGGGACAAGGGGAGTAAATGTAAATTTTTCTTTTAACAATAAAAAAAAGAATTTTGGCAACATAAAAAAAGAAAATGATTAATGATAAGAAAGACTAATTTTTCATAGTTTCTATCAAAAGCATATTGGGATACAGAAAATAAACTAAAAGCAGATAACTCACACCTTTTACTTATGCCCTCCATCCTCCTTCACTAACTCCCTGAAATCAGTTGACTAATTCTCTCAGTAGTACTTGGGATAGCTACACTGCAGGCAACTCTAAAGACAAATTTCACAGTACTCTAATCTCCTTCAAAGCTTATGAATATACTGACTGGCAAATGAGTAAAGCAGTTTAAACAGCATTTAAAGTATTGTATATAATATCACTTGCATTTGCAGAACATATTAGAAAGTATTATTGTTATTTTTTTTAAATCAGTCAACTAGAGGGCAAATTGTTTCATTTGTTTTTTCTTGCTCCAGCTCACATTCAGAACTGCTGTTGACTTCCAGAAAGATTTTTGCATTTGTCTCAGCATCAATCTTAAAAAACAACATATTAAACAGATTCTTGGTTTATCTGAATATCTCTAAAAAACAATGTTCTTTCCACAAACTGAAAAAGATATACAGATTTATTTTTGTTTTTTAAATCAACATTAAACAATTGTGTCAATATTGTGAGAATATTTTATAAAATATCTGAAAGAAGGTAAAAAGGTATATTTTCCTATGAAATTTTTCCTAAGTTTTCTGAGATATTGCATAGATGTAAAAATGTTTCATAGTTTTTGGAAAGAATTATGTTTCCTCATTATCCAGAGTAAATATTTGGCACACAATTATGAAGAAAATTACAATAACTTCTAGTTCCAGGCTTCTGTCCATCAAGATTCTTTACATTTCAGATATTAAAAAGAGTTTAGCATTGTTGAAAAGAGTTTTACAATTCATTAAATCACTAAGTATTTTCTGTAAAATGTATAAGTATTTCTTACATATATGAGGCCTATGATTTTAAATTATACTAAATGCCACTGCAGGTAGGCTGCTCCAACTCCCCCCCCCCATTGATTGGACTCTGTAACCTACAAGGCCCAAACACACCCATCCCCTGCGACCTCAGAGAAATTCTGAAGAACAGGTGGCAACTGTCCACTAAATGAGAAGGCCAAGAGAGACTTCAGTGGCTCCCTGAGACACAGACAGTAACTTATAGAGTGAACTAAGAACAGCTCCCGAAACACAGACAACAACTGCAAGAATTGGACCAAGGAGCTAAGACACTCCAGCCCCAATTGGAGGACTAGATTGGAAGGCACAAATGCAAATTTTCATTCAACAACCTAAAAAGCAACATAGTAAGGCCAGAACCCAGCGGTCATAAAACAGGAAGACCTGATCATCCTAACCCAGAAGAAACAAAAGAAAATGATCTTAAATGTAACTTTATTAAGATGATAGAGTTCCTTAAAAAGAAAATGAAAAATTCACTTAAAGAAATGGAGGGAAAAAAAGAAATGGAGGAAAACACAACCAAAAACTTGAAAGAAATCAATAAATCTCTTTAAGAAAACTAAGAAAAAGCAATCAAACAAGTGAAAAAACAGTTCAAGACTTGAAAACTGAAATTGAGTTAATAAAACACAAACTGAGAGATTCTGGAAATCGAAAATCTGGGTAAATGAATAGGAATTACTGATGCAAGCAAAACCAACACAATATAAGAGATGGAAGAGAGAATCTTAAATGTTAAAAATACTACAGAGGAAATACAGTCATTGGTCAAAGAAAATGATAAATCCATAAAATTCTTAACACAAAACATCCAGAAAATCTGAGACATCATGAAAAGGCCAACAATAATAGGGATAGAAGAAGAACTCCAACTCAAAGGCACAAAAACTATATTCATCACAATCCTAGGAGAAAACCTTCCCAACTTAAAGAATGATATCCCTATGAAGGTACAAGAAGTGTAAGGCGCCTTGGTGCAACCATTTTGTGAGTTTGCTGGCTCGGAGCCAAAGCACCATTTGCCGTTTCTCTCCTGACAATTTCTGCGCATGCGCGCACTTGTATAGGGCATCGTATGAATCGACCAATCCGGTCATGACACGATTGCACCACTTTGGCCTGAGCCTATCGGGCGATGACAACTCAGGGCTTTGTTTGGCACTGCTTATAAGCCAGCTGCGCCTGGGATCAGGGTCCTTCTCCTGTTCCTATCCTCAAGACCGGGGACTGGAGAGATGGCTCAGTGGTTAAGAGCCCTGGCTGCTCTTCCAGAGGTCCTGAGTTCAATTCCCAGCAACCACATGGTGGCTCACAACCATCTGTAATGAGATCTGGTGCCCTCTTCTGGTGTGCGGGCATACATGGAGAGAGAATGTTGTCTACATAATAAATAAATAAATAAATCTTTTTTAAAAAAAAAAAAAAAGACTGTGTGCCCCAATAAAGTGTGTTCTGAGAAGAATCCTGTTCTGGTCATCTCTTCCACTGGCGGACGCAGCGTGCCAAAAGTGGTGCCGAAACCCGGGATCTCCATCCAGGCATCAGGCAAGGACCCCCTCCGATAGTGGGAGGATTCAGAACTCAGACGCACGGGTCGGTGGTGCCAGTAAGTTCTCCATAAGTAACATTCTGACATGCTATTCGGGGGAGTGGATCCACTTCTTGGGGCTCTGGTGTTTTTGATCTTAATCATTGCGGTCTTGGCTTGTTGTTTTTAACCTTTGCTGCCTCAAGCCCGGTCAAGAGTGCCTCTGCTGTTGTGATCATGCATAAATGAAATCAAAAGTAAGTCTGGCATAAACAAGTTGGCCTTTCCCCCTATGAGTTAACCGCGCGTAGATATATGTGTATCATGGGGAACGTTTCTTCGGGCTCGGTGGGAATGGCCTCTTTTCAGCGCCCTATTCAGGAACTACTTGAGTACTGAGAATTAAAGGTCTCTGAAGGCACGGTGAGAAAGTTTCTTGAAGACGTGGATCAGGCTGCTTCGTGGCTTGGCCAGTCAGGGGATATGAATACCCCTTCTTGGAAAAAGTTGGGAAAAGACCTGGGAAAGGAAAAGTCAGAAGGCAGGCTGCGGCCAGGCACGCTTCCACTATGGCGATTGGTACGATCGTTTTTTGCAAGAGGGCAGGTGCATGGAAGCACTACGTGAAGGTCGCAGGGCTCTTACTGCTTACCAGGATAGTATGTCAGAATCAGACAGTAAAGGTAAAGAAAAGGTCGAACTCAAAAACAAAAGGCCTGATTCAGGCGCAGGGCCCTGCCCGGGTACTGGATTTTTTCCAAGCCCAGCCCAGCTCCCACTTCTAGCTGCGGGGTCCTAGGACCTCACAAAGCAGCAGGCTCCAGGGCTAAGGCTCTGGGGATCTGGGAGTGAGTTCAGGGAAGCAGGGGTTATTTGTGCCAAGGTGCTACCTCCACCAAGCCTGCAGCTTTTGCCTCTGTGATCCTGGAGCATCAGGGGGCCCTGATAGAGTCCCAGCAGAAATATCTGGAGGGGTAAGTCAGTCCCCACCCAGGGCCCACCCAGACCGGAAAGGGGTGCAGGGACACTCTATTTCTCTAAACTCTCTGGTCATTCGGGTGCAGGGCCCTGCCCGGGTACTGGATTTTTTCCCAGGCCAGCCCAGCTCCCCCTTTCAGCTGTGGAGTTCTAGGACCTCACAAAGCAGCAGGCTCCAGGGCTAAGGCTCTGGGGATCGGGGAGTGAGTGCAGGGAAGCAGGGGTTATTTGTGCCAGGTGCTACATCCACCAAGCCTGCGCTTCTGCCTCTGAGATCCTGGAGCCTCAGGGGGCCCTGATCTAGTTCCAGCAGAAACATCTGGAGGGTCCAGCAGAAACATCTGGAGGTCCCAGCTGAAACATCTTGAGGCCCCAGCGGAAATATCTGGAGGTCCCAGTGGAAACATCTGAAGGTCCCATCAGAAACATCTGGAGGTCCCAGCGGAAACATCTGGAGCTTCCTGCTGAAACTTCTGGAGGGTCCAACAGAAACATCTGGAGGAATATTCTGGAGGAGTGAGCATCTACCAAGATTGTGCTTTTGTCTATGGGACCCTTGGCCAGCAAGAGGCACTGATCCACTACCAGTTGAGCCATCCATTAGGTGACATTAGAATCAACACCACAACCTGCTTCAGGGAGGAGGTGATCTGAGTTATATCTCCAGTGCGGAGAAGACCTTGGAGGGAACAGAACAAGAAAACTCCCACAAGTACACAGTCAGTCACAACATAAGATCCAAGACACCTAGACTCTTCTGACCACATTTAAAAGAAAAGATGGGCAGGCGCCAATG
>JAQHUG010000488.1:405830-429291 GCA_028555095.1 Dicrostonyx torquatus | reverse complement strand
GGTATTCTGCCCCATCCTTAAGGAAGCAGGGGGAGGGTGGTGGGGTAGTGGGGGAGCTGGAGGACCGGGAACAAGAGGAGTTAATGTAAATTTTTCTTTTAACAATAAAAAAAAAGAAAAAAAAAAGATTATTTTAAAATAAATAATTAAAATTAAAAAAGAAAGAGAAATAAATATTGTAGAAGATTTAATATTCTAATATATTGATATAAAATTGTGTCATAAAGTTATTTCAACTTCTACTTCCAACACTAATATCTCCACATTGTTCAAGAATCATGGAAAGGATGCTTTTTAAAAGATTAAATAAATATGATTGGAAAAACATTCTCTTTAATATGAAATAAAAGAATTGAGAACTCCATCGAGAAGAAGAGGTACAGAATTTGGTTCAGTTCTATCATAGGAGGCCCAAAAATGTGAGCCTATTTCCACCTTGAGCAAAGGTCACAGAGTTAGAACTGACCTCTGTTACTATAGGCTTATTGTTTCTTTCTACCTCAAATGAAGACCACACCTAGATTTAGATCAGAGAGTTCTGCTGTTTCAAGGCAATTGTCACCATGTGTGATGTGGCTAAAATCCAGACCTTGTCTTTCAGGAAAAGAGAAGTAGATATGTTTCCACTCTAGTCAAAAGTCTAAGGATCCATGTAGGTTTCTATTCCCTTAAAGAGATTAGAATAAATTACACCGGGGAAATGGTTTGCACCCAGAATGTTTTGGTTTAGGATCTATCTGTTGCTTGTTTTGTTCTAGCAACAGAATATTTAAGTATGAATGTAGCCTGCAACCTTCATTAGGTATGTTCATTTCCTTGTATCATGTTAACACAATTTTTCATCTTACTCCTACCTTTTGGGGTTGAGGTATTTTAAGCAACTGGAAATTATTAAATGCAGCAAAATTCAGTATTTACTGAAACTATCTCCCAGTACTATCCCATGTTTCTGTTTTATTATTTTACTTGCATCTATATACTCTTTACCATTTTCTGGTTTACATGCCCCTACCCTGGCAAGAGGTATTTTTGTCAACGCTGGTCCCTGATATACATCAAAGGTTTTTGTTTTGTGTGATTTTTTGATGTTTGTTTTAAAAATGATGCAATAGCTGGAGAGATGGCCTAGTGGTACAGTGAGTTGTCTTCTAGAGGACATGGTTTTGATTCACAGAACCCACATGATAACTCACAATTGTAACTTCAGTTGCAGATAATTCAACACCTTCTGACCTTCTTAAATCAACAATGTACATACCTAAAGACAGCAAGAACACACCCCCCACCCCCTTTTCCCCCTTTTATATATATATATATATATATATATATATAGAGAGAGAGAGAGAGAGAGGAGAGATGTTGAGGGTGAGGGCACTAGTCAAAGAATCCCAAGCTAACTCTAAAACATTCTAGTTATATTTTCTCTATTATAAGGGACAAAGTCATGGAACAGGAAAGAGAAGTCTAAACTCAGGTGTATCATGTGGAAACAACAGAGAGAAAGCCCTGGACAGGCTGGCAGTTTTCCCTGGGTACCCAAAAGGTCATGCCCTAACCTGGTAAGACATCTTAAAGGTCACTGGCTGATGGAAGTTCCCCATAACCTCCCCTTTTTGTCTAAATAAGAGTTCCAAACCCAAAACAAAAACTACATACACTAGGAACAGATATCAAGTATAAAATTAAGATTACAATCAGCATAAACAATATTAATCAAGGAACATATGCTAAATATTTTAATAAATATTCTAAAGAGTCTAAGTCTTGCATTAGAAATATTGGATAAATCACAAGAGGAAGGCAACTACAACTATCTAACCCCATTGAAGGCCTGAGAATTTAGATAATATTACTTGCATATGCTGGAAGTGCAATCAAGCAGCCAAAATGTGCTATATTTGACAGAGACAACCAGCTACCTGAGCAACTGCACAAAGTCTCATTTGCAATGTTGAAGCAACCCACTTTGGCTAAGGCCTAGAGTAACTGACAGACCATTTTCAGAGACATGAAAATTTTCAAAACCGTCCTACCCTATCTTGGCAAGGTTTCATTGGCACACCAACGTGGTCAACTATATCCACATAAAACCTGAAAAAGTTTGGAAAGGATTTATAGACACACGCACAAAAACAAAAACATCAGAGTTAAACATGACTTTTCAGGTAAACTCTGTTTTCTAAAAACAAGCAGAGACATGATTCTTTTAAGAGAAGACTTCCTGAATCAGCAGTAGCAATAAAAACTGCATGGCTTCTTTAAAATTGGCGGGTTCACCACGTAATAGAAGAGGAAGATGAAGTAAATGAGCTCAGCTGCCACCACGAATGGGTGCCAGCCATCCATGAACAGGTACAGATGCAGCCTCTTCAGGGCCGCATGTGAGAAGACTGTACCTGGAAAGAACAGTGCCTCTCTCACCTGCTTGTCAGATCCCATCTTCTGACTCACATAACATAGCTCAAGCACTCTCCAGGTTGGCAAGGAGAAAATTCGTGCCCTTAGGACCAGAGGATACAAGGGACAAAGTTGGACTTTGGCAGGATGCCAGTAACAGTGGACAACCCAGAAGAGATAGAAGAAGCTGCCCCAGAAGGTCTGTGAGACCCTCCATCTCTGGGATGGATGAATGTACACAACACTTCCGTAGAGTCCATCCACCCAGAATCATCGACCAGCCTCCACATTGCTCATTAATGTCATTTCCCCCACAGAGCTTCCATGAAGATCATCAAATGGCCAATGTGTCAAGCAAGTCAACTTTCTATGAATTGTCATTCACTTAGAAATCTTTATTTTTTTTCCTTAAGATATGATCTCACTGTAGCCCTAGGTGACCTGGAACTCCCCTATAGAGACCAGGCTGGCCTTGGACTAGTGCTGGGATTAATGGTGGGTGCCATGTTAAAGTTAAAACTTTTTTAAAAAATTTAAACAGAACAGAGGAAATGGTGTGGAATGTCCTTTTGTCTATGTGTTGCTTTTATTGATAATGAATAAATTTGTTTCAGCCAGTGGCTTAGCAGAATAGAGCTAGGCAGGAAAACTAAACTGAATGCTGGGAAAAGAAGGAGTCAGGAAGACTCCTTGGAGCTGCCATGAAGAGAAATATGCAAGCTGCCAGCTTGAACCTTGCCAGTTGGCCATGAGTCTCATGGTAAAATGTAAAATAATAAATATGAATGAGCAAAAGATATAAGAGCTAGACAATAAGAAGCTAGTGCTAATAGGCCAAGCAGTGATTTAAATAATATAATTTCTGTGTGATTATTTTGGGAGTTTGAGTGGCCATGAAATGAAAAATCTGTCTCCACCAACAAAGACAATTTATTTAAAAAAAGACAATGCAATTTTCTCTTTTAAATTAAATCATAAGCACATTAGTGAAAATAATATTAAACTTATTTGTACATTTAATATACACCAAAACGATGCTTTCTGTAGAAAACGTTAAGTCTTCCAAAGCTATAGTCACTAAAATGACAGCTATTTTAGGCATAAACACTGTTGTATAAAATTCAGTCACTACTAAAGTGATGAGGTGCAAATTACAGTGTATTAAAACTGTATAATTATAATCACAACATCTATAAAATGAGGCTTGTGGACATCATAGCTGTATAATGAGGTCCTAATAATTAATAATAATACTTTATGTATAAATTTAAGAGGGCCATGTATCAATTCATGCTGTGACATTTTTATTAAAAGAGAAACTTAAATCATTTTGGAAATTACATGATGAGTTTAATTTGCTAAAATAAAGACATGAATTATTTCCTTATGCATCTGTGTGTATGTAACTTTCTTACACATACATCTTATTGTTTCAGCACTTCTGCATGCCTTTTATACATATACTGGATGAAATGCTTATTGGATTAAGATTACTATGTTCATAACTTTTATTTGATAATATACTGAAAATGATATTATTTTTAAATTGAGTTAATAATTAACATTTAACTACAGAATCATCAATTAAGAGTTGAATCACCAATTCTGATCATTTTAAATTATTAAAGATCAAAACCAAACAAGAATAGTTATTACTTGGAAATGCAAGTTCAAAATATAACAAATGAATTTTTAATGTTAAAAATTAAAATGACCTATATATTATAAAATATTTGTTTTAAGTAACAAAACTCAAATACAAATGGCTTAATATCTGTGAAGTTATGCAGGACCTATGCAATAGCTTTTGAATAAGTCACACAAAATAGCAGGTGGAAGAAATTTCATTTCTCAGAGTTCTGTAGTGATGTATTCTTTATTTTTAGACATTCATACCAAATTGACTATCTAGACTGTTTATACAGTAAAAGAAATACAAGACAGGCTATTTCTTGGTGATATTAAATGAGATTTTATTCATTAATGAACTTGTTCATGGATTCTACAACTACTTCTCCCAACTTTTGTTCAAACTGCATCAAAATCTGTACCTCTTCACTACTGCAGTATTCTTAATTCTTTTATTTCATCCTAATATGGCAGCACTGTATGGTGATTTGAAGCACTACCAAGAAACTCCCAAGTTTTTCTCCTAAGAGAAAATTACTAAATAAAACATATTATTTAAATACAATTAAAGACAAATATCACATGGATCAATTGTAGAGATTTAAGAGAAAAGCATTTGATAATATTTTATATCCATTTAAGACACAAGTCGAGTGTCTGTATGATATGGTTGATACACAGCATTGGAGCCTGCTTCTCTCTGGGTCTGGGCCACTGTAGACCAATATCATTTATCTTAGAGGCAATGGGCAAATGCAGAACCTAGATCATTGTTTATGCACTACCAAAATAAACAAAAGATCCATGGGAAGGTGACTATTCCAGGGTATGTAGTAGGAAAGGGAAAGACAAATTATAGCAAATCTAGACAAATATACAATGATTAGCTTTTTCTAAGGAGAGCATCTCAATAGAGCCATTACCTCTGAAAGGACTTCACCTGCCAACCTTGGGCAAGTTCTTTACAAATAAAAAACAATAATAGCTTATACTACTATGAATAATAAAGTCATTTATAATCCGTGAGTTATACTAAAATTCTGAGTAGACCAATATTATATAGAGAGATTAATTAAGAAATGTTTCTAAATGAACAAAAGCCCAGAAGAGAAGAGTAAGAACTCTTGCCTCAAAACATAAGGAGCACAGATCTAGGAAGACATGCACATACCTTTTGGATTCTATTCCCAAATGTACACATGGACTGCTACACAAACATTAAATGAACACCTATATAAACCATGTACCCTTAAATGTGTGCAAAAGTTATAATAAATATAATAAATGCTGTATACAATAAATCCATGACCAATATTATAATGAAAGAGGAACTTTTCTTCTCATTAAATAAATGAGTAGGAAGAGTTTTTCCTAAATATGTCTACCACAATGAGTGAGATGCAAAGTATATCAGTAATGAAACTGATAAACTGAACAGGCACAGCATAGATACAGCTATTTCTCACATTTATTATTATTTCCAATCTTTTAAATGTAATACATGTTTTTTCTACTGACTCATATTTTCTTTAAGTTAAAGAAATAAGATCAAGTGATATTTCAAACAATCTTGATTATAAAGTTAAAATCATGAGTTTTTTTGTTTTGTTTATGAAAAGAGATGCTGCTCTCATGTTCACCTTGACAATATTATATAGATTCAATTCTTAAGGGAGGATGAATAAGAGCACTTACTATTTATGTACATCTGCTTGTATATGTGGTGTGGGTTTTCCTTAGTGTGTGCATGCAATATTCCATCTTGTTTTTTGGACAGGGTCTCTACATGAATTTAGAATTACTAATTGGTTGGCTGTCTGATAAGCAAGTCCCTGGAATCTTACAGACCCAACTTTTTGACCTTTAGTATAAAGGCACATATTAGCTTTCTAGTTGTTTATGTAGGTAGTGGGAATTCAAACTCAGCTTTTCATATTTGTTAGGTCAAGTATTGCTGTGGATCAATCCTTTTCTACACTATAAGTATGTATTGCTCTTATTGGTTAATAAAAATCTGACTGTATTCCTGGTAACTGCCCAGGATTTAAGTAGGAAAGTCAAACTGAGTCTGGTAGAAAAAGAAGAGCAGAATCAGACAAACACCACTAAGCTGCCTAGGAAGCAAGAAATGCTAGAGAACAGGTCAAGCCACAAGCCATGTAGCAATACATAGATTAATAGAAATGGGTTTATTTAAATGTAAGAGTTAACTAGTCACAAGTCTGAGCTATCGACCAAACATCTGTAATTATTATTAAGCTTCTGAGAGATTATTTAAAAACTGATGGGCAGAAGAGGAACATCTGATTACTAAGTTTTTTTTCTTACTTATAGAACCCTAGCACAGTTTTCTTATTTATTAATATATCTATAATATATCTTAAGTTAAAATGCTTGTTCTTGAACAAAAGGGCAGTATCTACATTTTTTTCTCTGGACTTATGTGTATCATAAAAGCAGAAGAATAATCTGTACAACTGTTTGTTTTAAAGTAAAGCTGTTAAAGAAAGACTTAGTTTAATAACACTCATAATTTACAAGATTATTTCCATTCATTCAGATATCACAGTAGTTTTATCTTGTTTCCAGGTCCAAAAAATGTAACATGAGACTTCTAAAGGCTTTTGGCACCATCCACAACTAATGGTTTTGTGACAAAAGGCCATGTTATATAGCTAAGGTTGGCCAGGAACTGATAAAATTCCTGTTCCTTTATCCTCAAAGTTTGGGTTATAGATGTGTGGATCACTATACTCACCTCACAATATATTTTTAATTGAAATTTAGTTTTTCAAATATATATATAATTGTTATGTCATTTTTCACATTCCCTTCTCATCCTTAAATTTCTTCCACTTGTCTTCTCAAATTCATGACCTCTAAACCTTTTCAGTAAACTGTGGTTGCACATACACAAACACATTTTGAAATATATAAGTACAACCTAGTCAGTCCATATAAATTTTCTTGTACTTACATGGTTTTAATACACAAGTTTTGAAAAAAAACTATTGTCAACTGTATTCAGGATTATGGATGTTGATAATACTAAGGAGCTGACACAGATAATTTCAAAGGAAATAGCAAGTACATTGATGAATTTCTTGTTGCCTATGAGCTTTGCTCTTTTACATGTTAATTGCCCAAATTAAGGGGATAACAAAACAGGAAAGCAGTAATGAATTAAACCAATGGGGCTCATCAGGTTGGTCAGTAGATTTCAAGACCAGATAAAGAAAGAAGTAGATTTGGAAATTAAATGAGCTAAACACACACACACATTTATAGGACTTATATTGTGTGTGTGTGGTGTGTATAATGTTATGCAGGTCCTTATCTAATAATGTTACATGTACCATATATTAACTTTAATTTAATAACACTTTTAAATATTATAGTTAATTCCCACTAGTAATAAAAGGAGCTTTAATTCCATGCCATCTTTTGTCCTCTAAAATAACCTTTAATTGAGGAAAAAAAAAGAAATAAGAGCAAAAGTGAATATATTAGCTTGCTTCTAAGAGTCTAATTAAGAGATGAAAGCAATCAGTACACCTCTCTGTATTATGTTTTAAATATATTATCTCATTATACATTTATTTACTTAATAGTGTGGGAATGTTTTAAGTCCTATGTTTTAATGTTAGGATAACTTCACATAATTATAAAACAGTGAGATAAATGATTATGTAAAATACTTAATAAAATATTGTGAAATAACTGTGGGATGACTATTTCTTCATAATCAATTGAAGTACTTGTATATAGGTTCTATGTCAGAGGAATCTGAAGTCTACACAGCATGCAAGGGGAAGTTATACTTTAAATGGAAAGAAACTTCTCATCATCCAGCACATAGCAATTGTCCATTGTACTTATTTTGTCCTTACATCAAAACCAAAATGGTCTAGTTTCTATAACCTGAAGCAGAAATAAGTAATATAATAGCACATTGATGTTTATTTAAAACTGTTGTTTAGTGGCTTGAAATCATAAAACATTTTGGTAGTGGTTTTAATGAATAATTGATAAGAAGAGATTTAAAACAATAGGGAGAACTTTTATTTTACAAAGGTAGACCATGTGAGCAAATGAATGAATGAATATTAGTGAATGCATTGATCTGTACAGCATCCTGACATTGCCCATACACATATAGAGTAATGCATTAAACCTTAAGATCCAATTGTGCCACAAATATTTTATTTTTTTCCTGATAAATTACATCTCACTGAACAGATATCTGAAAAAAATATATTCTTTCCTCCTGGGGACATTTGATATTCAACAAAGATCTTGCATGTGTAGAGACAATGTGCCTGAATCCAGTAACACCATTTATTCGTCTACACAACCCTTCAACTGTCCAGGTATGTTTGCTTGCGCAGATTTTTTTTTCATAGGAATCTTCTCTGGCACCATTACCTTTGTGCCTCCTTTTCTATTCAGAGCCTATAGTTATTACTCCTATTTTGCTAGTTATCTTTTACCATTCATATTTTTTAAGTTAAGTTTGAATTTCCCAAGTCTTATCCTCTTAGAATAGGTAGCTCTCTATTGTGTGGTCTTTAATGAATACTATCCCCACTGCCATTTTTAATAAGCCTTTGTGCAAACCCGAGGCTAGCTGTGGACAGCTAATAAGAACAGGATCTACTTTTGTTGAAATTCTGTTAGACTGACCTTTTCCTACAGAGCAAAGATAAGTTTATCTATTTTTAGTTCATTGGTATTCTTACAGAAGAGAGATTGCAAGATGAAAGTTGGCAACTCCTCTTGATGATGGTGAGGGTTTGTACTTAGTATCCACCCAAAGGGGTTGTCATGTATTCAGTTAGCAGAGGAAGTTGAGTCAATTTGGGTCAGGTTAAAATCACAAACTCAACTATATCTCCTCTGGCCACTCAAGCTGTATACTTACAGATTTAGCTTTGAAGCATTTCTTTCTGTCATTTTCTTTGCTTAATTCATATAAATTGTAAATTTAACACAAATTTACTTGTAAAAAACTCCTAAAGGAAACAGCTTTGACCTATAATATATAACTCTACAAAATTTATAAAATTAACTTTTTTCTCTTTTTATTTATTTATTGATTGATTTTTTTTTGTTATTGTTTTTCAAGGCAGGATTTCTCTGTGTAACCGCCCTGACTGTCCTGGAACTCACTCTGTAGACCAGCCTGGCTTTGAACTCACAGAGATCCACCTGTCTCTGCCTCCCAAGTGCTGGGATTAAAGGCATGCATCACCACTGCCCTGCATTTTTTCTTTGATTGACTCTCCAGTTTACAAGTACCTGTTTATTCTGTTTAGTTCCTAACGATTTTGTTTGAAGCGTTCATTTTCACCCCAAGCACTCAGGGAGCAAGAACTAAATAGCATATCTAGGATTCTTGCAAACTTTTTTCTTATGTCCAAACAACTATTTAACATACATCTATTCAGAGATAAGAAATGGAAAAAGGTGGGAAAAAAACCAAGGCCTTTTAGGAGTTTAAGATTCTTAGACAAGTAGCTCCATAAATAGAGAAAATTTAGGAGGAAAGCAACTGTTATTTAGATGAGAACAGTTCATAGGTCATAATCCTCCACAAAAATAATAGTAAAATAGTCATGATTATTGCTTTGTGCTTAAGAAATATCTCTTCTGAAGTAAGTAATATGGAATCATCACATATTTTTCCGAACTATGGTTCCCCTCCTTTTTCTCCCTCTCTCTACCTCTGTCCCTCCTTTCTTCTGTCTTTCTCCTACTTTTGCCTTTCTTTATTCCCCTTCTCACACTCTGTATCTTGTTGTTCTCTTGTCTTCCTTCTAATCTCTAATTAAATTATTTCAAAGTGAGAATCTGCATATTTTTTCAAAAGTACCATACATAACAACACATGCAAAATATTTTTCTCAATAAGAAGTGGAAAACATTACATAGCAGAGATAAAGTTGCCATCCTTCTATTTCATCTGCAGGGAATTAATGAATAAAACAGAATTTTTAACCCCTGTTGTTCTATTAGCTACCATGTTCATGAAAATTATCCTAAACTGTTTATATTTAATCTATTACTAAAATTCCATATTTTGTCTTTTCCCTTTTTTCCAGATTTTTAAAATAAACAATGTGGCAGTGCAATGGAAGTTTTTGTCAATCATTGGTCATTATTTCCTCTAGACTGCAAAAATCATGGATTGAATATGAGAGAAACATTACTGAAATAAATGCTTTGAAACCATTGTTAACCAACAACATATTAATATGCATTTTTTTCTAAACACAACTTATTTGCCAGTCTTCTTCCCCTCAAGCTTAACATTTCAGTGAGTACTGTTAAAAATTTTGCTGAGCATAGAAGCAATAGAAAAGTGGAAAATGTGATTTGAGTAACTGTCATTCAATATTAATTTAAATGTGAACATTATCTATGAAGCACCACAGGCTCTCATTTGGAGATCTGAATGAGTTTCCCAATATGGAACTAAGTGGCAGTATGGTAGCATTACGCTATATTTAAGGATTCATTTATGTCAATATTTCCTGCCTTGAATCAGGATATCATTTTAAAATATGATACGTAGGGGACATACTCCTATAAATCACATTATTGAAGGAAGAATAAGTACTATGTCCCATTATTTATAAAGTAGATTTAAAGTATAGCATGAATTTTAAAACAAAATTTTAAGGAGTAGGATTTAATTATTTGTGAAAATAAATTAGGATAATATGAATGAACAAATTATATGGTTTTAAAAAACAGGATAAATATAAGCAAATGATTGCTTAAAATTATTTATCAATAAACTTTCTAAAAAGTTCCACATGAAAAAATGGCAATTAGCCACAGAAACGATCTGGCAACTTCTGAAGGAGGAAAGGGGAAAACAGGGCTTTTTATAGTACATGTAAGAACCACCATAACCAAACTTAACTAGAATTTGTCAGAAGGTTGTTATATTGCAAATGTCAATGCTGTTCATTAGTTTTGATCTTTTGCTACAGAGTCTGCTGCTTCCATTATCGGTAGCCTACTGCATGCAAGGTCATGAACATTTTAGCTTAAATGTGCCCTATTATTTTAAGGGCTTTTTCACATGCAAGATCTTATTTAATCCACCACTGTTCATCTTCAATTCATTCCACGTTCTTTACAAGTCTAGGATTGTTTCTTTATTTTATCTAAGCAGCGACACAGAGACATTAACTCCATTATTTCTTCATTAGTTTATGGTAAAGCCCTTGATTTTTCCAGTGCATGTTATTTCAAAGGTCTGCCACACAGAATATCACACAAGTGGTGGTTTAAAACAAAATTATTTTTGTCTCTGTTCCTGGCAGTAGCAACTCATTCCCAATACTGTTTTCTCTGAAACATAATCTTTCTTGTTCCCAGATACACTGAGGCATTCATTCAGTCTTTGCTTCTCTTCATACTGCATCTTGGTCATCACTCACCATGCTCTATATCTTATAATAACACCTATACTAATGAAGTCATCTTAATTTACTACATCATCAATCGCTATTTCCAAATAAGATTGCATTCACAGGTGAGTGTCTGGGATTAAGGCTTTAACATATGATCTAAAAAATACAATTCAATGCATCACAAAAGGCTGCCAACACTTTAACCTACCCTTGGTAGCCTCTTTCTGAACTCATAAACCCCAGGTCACATGAGAGATCCAAAGTACTATACTCATCCTTTCTCCTCATTGGGAGACAAAGAAAACACATTGTTGGCATAAACTTTTTCACATGAATTAAGTTTTGGCCAAATGACTTGAGTGAGCCAATGAAATTTAGAGGCTGTGCTACAAGGGAAAGAGAAAAATCATACTTTCTTGATATGCTTGCTTCTCAGAATCCTTATATATATATCATGAGTGTACTTCCTTGGGAATATAGTCAAGGAGTAATGAGAAATAAGTTTTTGTTGGAAGGTTAATCTGTAAACAAGCCCAGAAAATTCATGGAGTAGGAAGATGGTGTCTCAGCCCCACAAAACTCTGAGAAAGAAGTAATCAAATTCAAGGTAAATACCTACTTTCCCTTCTGCTTCGAAATTTCACTAATTGATTTTTTTTTAGAAATTTTTCATGGTTTAATTTCTTAAGAGAAATATATTTTACGTGTTTGTACTTGAAAATGATGCTTCTAATATTATTTCACATTATAAAGACAATCTAATAATATATTCTATCAAATTAACTCATGGAACAACACAAACAAAAGATTCTAAATACAGGTACTTATGTGAAATAAACAGACTAGACCCTTTTAGGTAAGGTGACTTTTCTGGTAAGTTAACCTTGTACAAAACAGCATCTTTCCTTTCATAAGTAAATAAAATGACTTTTAATAATTATGCTAAGATAAAGATATGTCAGATTTTCCAAATGCAGTAGCTTTAGTTTTTGTCATGATTATATTTATAACAAAATAATTATACCTGATTGCTGTGCTTTATTTAATTTTGACCATTGTTTATTTAACTGCATAATATTTTTCACACAATTGTTGGTCACGTTTTTTTATACTTCAGGTGTCAAGGATTTAGAAAATTTATACTGTATATACTTATACAAAACAAAAAAATAACAGTTTTAATACAGACTGAATTGATGTAGACATGGTAATTTATACAAAGACACATGAAGATAACTTTCCAAGGAGAACAGTCTGTATGGGAAGGTAGTTCATTTTTTTGGTTGGAATTTCCAATTTGTACATTAGTTAGATTTATGTTCTACATTAGTTAGAAGTACAGCAAATCCAACCACATACCTATTAGCCATATAGATTGCAACTACTTGCTAAGTCTTCAGGCTGATTTTTAGTATGAAAACATGATTATGCTAGTCATTTCATTTTCACACTTAGTCCATAATTTCCAAAATTCAGTTAGCATGATTCATAGATGTCTAACAATTTTTTAAGATATAAAACAATATAATTACCTTTACTTAAATACTATGTTGTCTTCTTAATAGAGTGTCCCTGCAATGGCAATGGAAAAGAAAGTCTGGCTATAGTTAATGGGATCTTATCAAATATCACAACACTAACCGAAAGTAAGACTAATATCTAATTGTTTATGTTTAATGTAATGTCCTTAGACTAAAAAAGAATTGTAAATTTGAATTAAGAAGCCATATATATGCTGGTTTTTATTAATTGTCTAACTCTAAATGCACCCCTTTAATTTTTTGTATAATGACATGAGGCTTATTACACACTTTAAATTTTGGCACAATGACAAAAGGTACTACTCATAAACATTTCTTCTGTGCAACAAACTCCAACGGTTGTCTCCTGCAGAAATACTTCATAGAAATTCATGTGCTTGTGTGGTTCTTTGAACCAGAACAAGAACATTGTTTTTCATGAAACACTGCTGTTTCTTCACAGAATGACTGACATTAACTATTGTTATTCAGACTTGAGAAGTTGCCAAAGATTTCCTTGACAATGAAAAAAGTCAGCTTGCTGTGTCAAAAAGAGCCAATGACATAAATGTTGTCATGATTTTAACACAAATTGAATCTTATAAAATATACACTCAGAAGCACAATATTAAATCAATAACTAAAGACTTTTCTGATACAAATCAGGAGACTGTTAATATAGGCAATATTTGGCCTACACAATGAAATGTGCCAGCAGTTGGAAAACGTTGACAACCCTGGTAAGACTGAAGAAACGTATAAGACTAATAAACTGCTATAGAGCAACAGTGTCCTAAAACTTCAATAATATTGTTTAGTATCTCATGTAGCAATTGACATTCAAGAATCATTAATTATTGTATGTTAGATAGAATTTTAAAAAAACCAAAACATCTCAACATCTCAAGAAGGTTTTTCAATAATCCTATCTTTTACATATATATATATTTACATATATACATATATATAATGTTAATGCTATTTTTTCTATTTCTCAATCAAAATAATATATATCATTTCAAATCAACAAACATGTAAATGTAAACTGACCCTTTTTCTCATCAATATATATATATATATATATATTAATTTAAAAAGTGCTATCTACTGAGTAGTTTTAAAATACAAGTACTCATTTCTATTTCTTCTGTAGGTTGGGAATTCCATACATTCTATGTCTCAGGTGGGCTTGTTCCTCTGAGGTGTTTATTTTGTTTGTTTGTTTGTTTTGTTTTTTGAGACAGGTGCTTCTCTAGTTTTGGAGCCTGTCCTGGAACTAGCTCTTGTAGATCAGGCTGGCCTCAAACTCACGGAGATCCACCTGCCTCTGTCTCTCGAATGCTATGATTAAAGACATGGTTTGTAGGCTAGTTTTCTTTGATTTATGTTTAAAAACTACTTATGAGTGAGTACATGTGATAATTGTCTTTCTGTGTCTCAGTTACCTCACTCAAAATAATGTTTTCTAGCTCCATCCATTTACTTGCAAAATTCAAGATGTCGCTATTTTTTTCTGTGTGTAGTACTCCATTGTGTAAAATACCACATTTTCCTTATTCATCCTTTGGTTGAAGGGCACGTAGGTTGGTTCCAGGTTCTGGATATGACAAACAATGCTGCTATGAACATAGTTGAGCACATGTCTTTGCAGCACAATTGGGCATCCTTTGGATATATACCCAAAAGTGGTATTGCTGGGTCTTGAGGAAGGTTGTTTCCTATTTTTCTGAGAAATCGAAACACTGACATTCAAAGGGCTTGTACGAGCTTGCATTCACACCAACAATGTAGTAGTATTCCCTTTACCCCACACTCTTCCAGCATAAGTTGTCATCAGTGTTTTTGATCTTGGCCATTCTTATAGGTGTAAGATGGAATCTCAGAGTTGTTTTGATTTGCATTTCTCAGATGACTAAAGATGTTGAACATTTCCATTAGTGTCTTTCAGCCATTTTAGATTGCTCTGTTGAGAGTTCTCTATTTAGGTGTGTACTCTATTTTTATTGGATTATTTGTTCTTTTGATGACCAATTTCTTGAGTTCTTCGTATATTTTGTAGATCAGACCTATGCCTGATGTGGGGTTAGTGAAGATCTTTTCCCATTCTGTAGGCTGTCATTTTGTCTTGTTGACCATGTCCTTTGCTTTACAGAAGCTATTCAGTTTCAGGAGGACCCATTTATTAATTGTTTCTTTCAGTGTCTGTGCTACTGGGGTTATATTTAGGAAGTGGTCTCCTATGCCAATGCGTTCAAGTATACTTACCACTTACTCTTCTATAGTGTTCAGTGTGGCTGGTTTTATGTTGAGGCCTTTGATCTATCTGGACGTGCATTTTGTGCATAGTGATTGATATGGGTCTATTTTAATTCTTCTACATGTTGATATACAGTTATGCCAATACCTATGTTAAATATGCTTTCTTTTTTCCATTTGATATTTCTTGCTTCATTGTCAAAAATCAGGTGTTCGAAGATGTGTGGATTAATATCCGGGTCTTCTATTTGGTTCCATTGGTTCTCCTGTCTGTTCTTATGCCAATATCAGGCTGTTTTTAGTACTGTAGCTCTGTAGTAGAGTTTGAAGTCAGGAATTGTGATGCCTCCAGAAGGGATTGTTTTAGCTTTCCTGTGTTTTTTGAAATTCTAGCTAGAACAACAAGACACCTAAAGGCAATCAAGAGGATACAAATAGGAAAAGAAAAAGTCAAACTCTCACTCTTTGCTGATGATATGTTAGTTTACATAAGCGACCCCAAAAATTCTACCAAGGAACTTCTATAACTTGTAAACAATTTCAGTAATTTAGTAGGATACAAGATTAACTAAAAAAATCAGTAGCCCTCCTGTACACAGATGATAAAAGGGCTGGGAAAAACATCAGAGAAACAACACCCTTCAAAATAGCCACAAATAGCATAAAATATCTCAGAGTAACTCTAACCAAACAAGTGGAAGAATTGTATGACAAGAACTTTAAATCTTTGTAGAAAGAAATTGAAGAAGACACCAGAAAGTGGAAAGATCTCCCACACTCTTGGGTAGGTATAATTAACATAGTAAAAATGACAATCTCACCAAATGCAATCTACAGATTCTATACAATGCCCAGAAAAATCCCAGTAAAATTCTTCACAGACCTTGAAAGAATGGTACTCAACTTCAGATGGAAAAGCATTTTATCATTTTTTTTAAAAAATAGAATGTTACTTATGATATAAAGAGTATTTTAATTTTTAAACAAATGAATACTTTAAAATTTGTGCTAATTTTAATGTAATAAAAATTAGTAGATATAATTCATATGAATAAAAGCCTTGGGGATAATAAACAATTTTTAACACAATAGAGCAGTCTTATGTTTTCAAAGACTTCTCAAGTTAATTTAGTATGGACTTCTCTGGATACACTCTTTCTTTTCCTTCTTTTTATTTTGTTATTAAAGACACAGTGAGAAGAAGAATCCCATTTGCTTCCTGCAGCATATAATCTCAATTCTAAGTCAACTCCTATTTAATTCTTAGTTTAAGAAAAATCTTAATGAAATCTATATCCTAAAGTTATCTTCTTGAAGCCCTGCATTGATGGTAGAAAAATCAATTTGTTGAGGTTTATGTAAAGTATAGGCCCTAGCAGGGTGGGTGGTGATGTGATTATGGCTCTCCTGTTGTGTCATTTCCATGAAGAATGATGTGAAATGAGGAGAGTTACACTGAGGATTTTGTCCCAGGATGAGATTATCCACTCATTTCCATCTCCTTATCTGTTGTGAGTGGCTTTCAAATAGCCAAAGTAATGGGCTGCATAGCTAATGTAGCTCCTCAGAAAGAACAGGAATTGATTTTGACATGCATTAGGAGAAATAGTTGCTATGTTTTCTTGAACTTACCTTTTGCTCTCTTTCATGACAGTGTCTTAACTGCTTGGATTTTGTTGTTTTGTTTTAGCATCAGTGAGTTTAGTGATTTTGAATTAAGTTTTTATTCTTTTCAAAGTGGCATCATTGTACATAGTTATATGGATCTAGTGAGTTTTAAAATGATTCCAAGTTTCTTTGTGTTGTGATATAAATTTGTGTTGTGGGTTTTGTTGAGGAATTTACCATTCCCCAGTGGATTATTGAAAGGCCAAACTTCAGTTCCCTAACTGTAAGCATATTCAATGTAGTCCTCACATTGTACTTCAGTATATTTTATTTTATTAATTTTTTTAAAAGGAGAAGAGATGTTTTTTTCTAGAGTCAAATCTGTGTGACTGTGACCCAGGTACATGAATTCAAGTGTCCCAGAACTCTACATTACAACCTGGTAACGGTTTAATGAAAGTTTTTGTTATTGGTTTATTTCTTTTATGGAAAATAGATTTTTTTCATAAAATATATTCTGATTACAGTATCACTTCTGTATTTTTTTTTGTTTTTCAAGACAGGGTTTCTCTGTGGATTTGGAGCCTGTCCTGGAACTAGCTCTTGTAGACCAGGCTGGTCTTGAACTCACAAAGATCTGCCTGCCTCTGCCTCCCGAGTGCTGGGATTAAAGGCGTGCGCCACCACCGCCCGGCTCACTTCAGTATATTTTAAATCAAAAAAGACAAACACCTTAAATAAATACATTACTGACACTAACATGAGAATATATTTGACAATTTTAAAAATATGATATTCTGATGGAGAAAACCCAAACTCATTTTTTTTATTTTTTAAGCAATCTTTTTTATTTTACATACCAATCCCAGTTCCCCCTCCCTCCTCTCCTCACACTCCCTGAACCTTCTTCCCACTCAACCCCCCAACCACTCCTCAGAGAGGGTAAGGCCTCCCATAGGGAGACAACAAAGTCTGTCAGATCACATTAAGCATATTAAGGCAGGACCAAGGCCCTCCAGGCTGTATCTAGTCTGAGCAAGGCACACCTCCATAAGTAATGGACTCCAAAAAGCCAGTTCATGCACTAGATAAATTCTGACCCCCTTGCCAGTGCCAACAAACTGCCCAAGCCACACAATTACAACGCACATTCAGAGTGCATAGTTTGGTGTTGTCAGGTTCCATGCTTGTCAGTCTGGAGTCTGTGAGCTGTTTCTGTGGGTATCTCCATCATGGTCTTGACCACTTTCCTTACATTATCACCCCCACTCTCTTTAAGTGTATTCCAGGAGCTTGATCCAGTGCTTAGCTGTGAATCTCTGCATCTGCTTCCATCAGTTATTGGATGAAGGTCCTATGATGACAACTAAGGTAGCCATCAATCTGACTACAAGAAAAGGGTAGTTCAGGCACCCTCTCCACTATTGTTTAGAGTCTTTGCTAAGGTCATCCTTGTAGATTCCAGGATATTTCCCTAGTGCCAGGTTTCTTGCTAACCCACAGTGGTTCCTTCTATTAAGACATCTCTTTCATTGTTCTCCCTCTCTGTGTCTTTTCCCTATCTTGACCAACCTGTTCCCTCATGCTCTCCTCCCCCTTTACCTCCCCCCTTTCTGCCCTCTCCTCTCCCTCTATGCTCCAAATTTATTCAGGAGATCTCATCTATTACCCCTTCTCAGGGGGATCCATGTATGTCTCACTTATAGTCCTCCTTCTTATCCTGCTTCTCCAGGGTTGTGGACTCTGGACTATCTTTTGTTTAATGTCTAATATCCTCTTAGTGAGTACACGTTTTTTATAGGCCAATAAGCATGTTGCTGAACATGTAGAAAGACTAAAATTTGCTGAAAATATTCATAATGGAAAAGTTATGATTCATGACACAAGAGATAACTGAGAATTAAAGAGACCAAATAGCTCTAATCAGCATGTTATTAAAACTCTGCCAAAACTGCAGAGTAACCCTATCTCAAAAAACCAAAAAAATAGTTTATTCATTCCAAGTCTAAATCCTCTAATCTGCATCAAAGATTAATATGTATAAGAATATTAAAGATAATACTCTTATATGTGTCTACTTAGCATCTATTAGAAGTCCAGGAACAAAGTATACATATATGTACATCAGTTCATCCTATAAATATAGTGAATTATGTAAAAATACTTCACCTGATATGAATACTTTGTGATTTCATCAAAAAGAATTATCTGCTATGTGTGCCACCCCAATTTATAGTGCCAACCTATAATCACCACTCTCAGAAGACAGTGGCATGAGAATGAATTTCAATGAGTTCAAGGCCAGTAGAGATGACATACTGAATTTCATCCAGCATGTGTGATCCTGTCTCAAAACAATAGCAACAAAAATATAATGCAATACAAAAAAATTCATCCTCGGTCTCCTATCTAAGTTTTAACCGTGTAAACATCTTGAATGTAAATATTCTTTTCTTTTTTATAAAGTCCTGTTATTGGCCTCAAATTAAATTAAATTCATCTCAGATCTGGAAATTGAGTAGGGATCTTTGCTTACTTCCCCAAACACCAGGTTATTCAAGCAGTAAAAGGTTAATATCATACCAAAAAGAGCACACATCTTTACTTCTCTATTATTAAACGATGACAGCATGTGGTGGGGTACAGCTCAGAAATAAATGTGTGCCAGGGTCATAAAGAATTAAATATCCACAGCACCAAATCTACAACAAATTTACTTGGAGAAAGCATGGTGTATTTTTATCTGAAGTCTTTGAAATTATGTCTTCTCAATTCTCGTGGGGCGTTTGCCTCAGGTAAAGGAGACAGACCACTGGAAGGAAGAAAAATGGAAGAGTTGTAGTTTTCACCTACAACTTGGGAGGCCGTCAGAAATTTGAATAATGAATAAACACCACAGCAGCATAGAGTAAATATTATTTTCTGTGATTCCCCTCCCATTTACAAGTTCAGACAGGGTGAGGACTGATATAATAGCAGAGCTGTAGACATGATGTGTAAAACAAAACCACACAGACAAGATCACATTGGCAACGACTGCGACACTGTGCTTGTATTGTTTTTTTTTCTTAGCATAAAGTTTGAAAATTAACATACTGATCTCATCAATGAGATTGGGAATTTAAAGCAACGTTTTTCAGATCACACATGGAAAAGGAACGTCTGCCCTACATGGGCCTGTGAGTGTAATTTCAGTTTAGTATCTACTCAACAGTGGTAAGCCAGAAAAAAAACTATTGGGTTTCAGGTGTATAGAATATGAAGAATTGATGTCAAAAACCTGTGCTATTCAGAAGTCTCAAGTGCTTGTGAGAAAAATAATATCAAAATGAAAATTTTACAATTTACAATTTTCAATTGTGCTGTGGTGTACACCTGTAATCCAGCTACTGGAGAGGCTGGGCCACAAGGATCACAAATTTGAGTTCAGTCTGAGAAACTTAGCAATTATCTGTTCATAACAACAGAAGAAACAAAAAGGGACAAGAATGTAGTTTATTGGAATAGTTCTTATTTTATACAAAGAAATCTAATCCACACTAAGATCTTACAGTTTTGACCAAGAGGGAATGGAAGACGCCAGGATAACATGGCCCATGGTAGCAAAGAAGCAGGGCTTAATATTATTATTTTCTTAAATTATTTTCTTCTAAAAAAAACCTCTACCTTTGTTTGTTTAAATATGTATTTCAATGTTATTTCTTCTTGTTATAATATGCAAGTTTCCTTTGAAGATTGTACATCATTTCTCTCTTTTGAATATTTTTTCTTTCTTTTTATTGTTAAAAGAAAAATTTGCATTTATTCCCCTTGTCCCAGGCCCCCCCACACCCAATACCCCACCTCCCTCCCCCTGCTTTCTTAAGAGGGGGCAGGATACCCTGCCCTGCGGGAAGCCCAAGGCCCTCACCCCTCCATCCCGGTCTAAGAAGATGTGCATCCATATAGAATAAGTTCCCCAAAAGCCAATAAATGCAGAAGAGATAGGTCCCTGTGCCATTATCATTGGCTTCTCAGTCAGTCCCCATTGGCAGTCACATTCAGAGAGTCCAGTTAGGTCATATGCTCATTCAGTCCTGGTCCAGCTGGATTTGATGAGCTCCCAATAGATCGAGCACACTGTCTCTGTTGGTGGGCCAGTCCCTCACGGTCCTGACTTCCTTGCTCATCTTCTCCCTCCTTCTGCTCTTCCACTGGACCTTGGTAGCTCAGTCCCTTGTTCTGATGTGAATGTGGGTCTCTGGCTCTATCTCCATCCATCATGTGAAATTTCTATGGTGACGATTAAGATATTCAACAAAGTAACTATGGGACAAGTTCAGTTCAGGCACCCACTCCTCTGCTGCCCAACTACCTAGCAGGGACATCCCTGTGAATGCCTGGGATCCCCTCTAGAGGCAAGTCTCTTGCACATCTTAGAATGACTCCTGTTAATGTAGATATCTTATTCCCTTCTCCAATATCCACCCTTCTTCCATCTCCACCCTTCCACAACCCCGGGCTCTCCCTGGGTTCCTCCTTTCTCCCTTCTACTCCCTCCCTTTCACCTACCCCCTCCCCCAATCCCTACCTCCTCCCCCATCCCCACACTTCACTGAAGTTATTTTTCAGCTTGAAAAGTTATTTAGTAGAGTTTTTGGGATCACTTATGTACACTATCATATCATCTGCAAATTTCGAAAGTTTCACTTCTTCCTTTTCTATTTGAATCCCCTTGCTCTCCTTATGTTTTCTTATAGCAATTGCTAGAACTTCAAGCACCATACTAAATAGATATGGAGAGAGTGGACAGCCTTTTCTTGTTCCTGATTTTAGTGGAATTGCTTTGAGTTTCTCTCTATTTAATTTGATGTTGGCTGTCGGCTTGCTGTATATTGCTTTTATTACATTTAGGTATGATCCTTGTATCCCTAATCTCTCTAAGACCTTTATCATAAAAGGGTGTTGAACTTTGTCAGAAAGTCTTTTCACATCTAATAAAATTATCATATGGTTTTTTTCCTTCAGATTATTTATATGATGGATTATGTTGATAGATTTTTGTATGTTGAACCAGTCCTGCATCACTGGGATGAAGCCTACTTGATCAAAATGGATAATTTTTTTAATGTGTTCTTGGATTCGGTTTGCCAATATTTCATTGAAGATTTTTGCATTGATGTTCATAAGAGAAGTTGGTCTGTAATTTTCTTTCTTGGTTGCATCTTTGTGCGGTTTGGGTATCATGGTAACTGTAGCTTCATAAAATGAGTTTGGCAATGCCCCTTCTGTTTCTATTATGTGAAACACATTAAGGAGTATAGATATTAGTTCTTCTTGGAAGTTCTGGTAGAATTCTGCATTAAAACCATCTTGTCCTGGGCTTTTTTAAGTTGGGAGGTTTTTGATGACAGCTTTTATTTCTTAGCGACCTATAGGCCTATTCAGATTGTTCACTTGGTCTTGATTTAATTTAGTTATATGGTATTTATCTTAAAAACTGTCCATTTCTTTTACATTTTCTAACTTTGTGCCATACAGGCTTATGTAGTAAGACCTAAAGATTCTCTGAATTTCCTCACTGTCTGTTGTTATGTTCCCCTTTTCATTTCTGATCTTGTTTATTTGAGTGCTCTCTCTCTGTCTTTTGATTAGATTGGATAAGGGTTTGTCGATTTTATTGATTTTCTCAAAGAACCAGCCCTTTGTTTCATTGATTCTTTGGATTGTTTTCTGTGTCTCTATTTTGTTGACTTTAGCCCTCAATTTGATTATTTCCAGTTTTCTACTCCTCCTGGTTGAGTCTGCTTCTTTTTCTTCTAGATCTTTCAGGTATGCTATTAAGTCACTAACGTGTGCTTTCTCAGTTTTCTTTATGTGAGCACTAAGTGCTATGAAATTTCCACTTTGTACTGCTTTCATAGTGTCCCATGTTTTTGGGTATGTTGTTTCGTTATTTTTTTATTTTTTTTTATTTTTTTTTGTGTTCCATTTATTTATTTGGGGAGGGTATGTTGATTATTTTTTTTATCAGCTTGACACAAGCTATCTCAGAGGAGGGAACTTCAACTGAGAAAATTTCTCCATAACATTGGTCTATAGGCAAAGCTAGTAGGGCATTTTCTTAATTAATAATTAATGGAAGAGGACTCAAACCCCTATGGGTGGTGCCATCCCCTTGGCAGGGGGTTCTGGGTTATACAAGAAAGCAAACTGACTAACCCAGAAAGAGCAAAGCCAGTAAGAGATATTCTCCAAGGCCTCTGTTTCAGTTTCTGCCTCCATGTTCCTGCCTTGAGTTCCAGCCCTGACTTCTCTCAGTGATGGGCTGTGAGGTGAAATAAACCTCACCCCCACCCCTAGTGCTCTGACTCACAGCAATAGAACAAAACTAAGACACAGGGTCTCCAGGATGTAGCCCCAGCTAGCCTGAACTTGCTATAGGCTGGTCTTGAATTTATATTCACCTGACTCTGCCTCACAAGCACTGGGATTAAAGGCACATCCCACCATAATCAGCCTTGGGTGTCACTTCTTTTTTTTTTTGTATTGTTAAAAGAAAAATTTACATTTACATTTACTCCCCTTGTTCTCGGCCCTCCTGCTCCCCGACTACCCCACCACCCTCCCCCTGCTTCCTTAAGATGG
>JAQHUG010000488.1:373720-396365 GCA_028555095.1 Dicrostonyx torquatus | reverse complement strand
GCAGAGGAAAGGGCGATCTTGGGGGTGGGGGCAGGCATGTGTGGAATGGGGGGGGCGCCAGCAGCCAGAGCTGGTGCTGCCTGCACTGAGGCCAGGGTACCTTCCCTCAGAGCTCTCCCTCACTCACCCCTCTGGTTCCTTGACCTCAGCACTGGAACAGAGACTCCAGGTGGTCCGTGGAGCAGGTCCTGCAGAGGAAAGGGCAAACTTGGGGGTGGGAGTAGGGATGTGTGGAATGGGGGGAGGGGCGCCAGCAGCTGGAGCTTGTGCTGCCTGCACTATGTCCAGCTGGCTTCCTATTTTTAAAGGCGTTTTTCACCTTCTGTTTAAGGGCCTCTGTTATCTTTTTTTATTTTTTAAGATTTATTTATTTATTATGTATACAGTATTCTCAGTATTCTGTCCAGAAGAGGGCACCAGATCTCATTACAGATGGTTGTGAGCCACCATATGGTTGCCGGGGGAATTGAATTCAGGACCTTTGGAAGAGCAGGCAATGCTCTTAATCTCTGAGCCATCTCTCCAGCCCGGCCTCTATTATCTTTATAATGTCACGTGTAATGTAGGTTTCTTCTACTTCTTCTGGAATATGGTGTTCAAGTCTTCTTGTTGCGTGATCACTGGATATGGCGTCTTCATGATGCTTTTTATGCTATTGGAGAAGTTCTTGCATTGGCGTCTGCCCATCTCTTCTTTCAAATACAGTCAGGAGAGCCTTGGCTTCCTGATCCAATCTTTGTTCAGTGCAGCAACAGGGACTCCCCTCTGGATTCTAGACCTCAGCACGGGAACAGGGACTCCTGGTGTTCTGCGGAGCAGATCCGGCAGAGGAAAGGGCAAACTTGGGGGTGGGGGCAGGGATATGTGGAATCCCGGGGTGCCTGCAGCAAGGGCTGGTGTAGCCTGCAGTGCGCCCTGGGTACCTTCCATCAGAGCTCTCACTCACTCACCCCTCTGGTTCCTTGACCTCAGCACTGGAACAGAGCCTCCTGGTGGTCCGGGGAGCAGATCCCACAGAGGAAAGGGGGTGGGGGCAGGGATGTGTGGAGTGGAGTGGTGCCGGCCTCAGGGGCTAGTGCTGCCTGCACTGCTGCCCAGGTGCCTTCCTTCAAACCTCACACTCACTCACCCCTCTGGCTCCTTGACCTTAGCACCAGAACAGGACCTCCTGATGGTCTCTTTTGAATATTCTATCCATTTACATAATTTCAATCCTGATGTCACATTTTCTTTCTAGTCTTTTCATTGGTTTCTTTCTGTATCTTCTACTGATCTTTGCAACGGTTGCCTTTTGGTTCTCAGGGCTAATTTAATTTTGTTGACATTCAAGATAGTTTCTTTACTGTCTGTGCTTATTAATGTTACACCTATGTTACTTGAAAGCTTTTGTCGGTGTGCTGATTCTTCTGTGACTTTATCAGAGTTTTCATATTTTTAACGTGTTTACTAATTGATTATAGTTTTGCACAGTTACTTAAAATTTCTATGTCCTGTTTCCTCTTCTGAAGAAAGTGTGTCTTTTGTGGGAATTTATCAGAGACCCTTCAGATTGGTACTAGACTGTTGAACTGACTTGATACTATGCAGGCGTTCTGCAGGTAACCAAAGCTGCTTTGAATTCATGTTTGTAACAGTCAGTTCATATCCAGGAGGCATGTTTGATGGCACTTCCTCTTCTCGTGGTTCCTGAAGTCTGGTTTATGATTTATTAGTAACTGACTGACAAAAAACAAGGTTTGGGTGTGCCCCTCTCCCAACCTCAATTTCTTCCTTCACTTCTTTTCTTGCAACTTTTGTCAATCTCCTAAACATTTACAGCCTGACCACTGTCTTTGAGTAGTGCTATGTTGTCCTCATACAAGTGTTGACTCTTTGAAGCTAAACAAATGATGCTGCTCTTTCTTAATTTTGAATGAAGACAATTGGTTGTTTATAAGCAATATTTTAAAATCACTCTATGAAAATTTCACATATATGCAAAATGTATCTTACAGATTCAGCTGGGCTCCTATAAAAATAAGTTGAGATATAGAAGTAAAAATAAAATTAATACATAATTTAGCATACATATGTAGTTTTTCTGTGGTCAAAAATAATTTATTTTAAATATTAGTCTACTTAAAGTTTTCAGAATCGTTGTTGTCTAAGAAATCATAAGATTAAAAAAAGATATGCACTCCCACTCAACCAGACATCATGTAGGCTACAAGAACTCCAGATCCATGCCTAGCCTAATAGAGGTTATATTATATATTGCATTATAGAGGTTTCCTCTGGCAGCTGATGAGAGCAGATGCAGAGACCCACAGCCAAACATTGTCTGGATCTCGGAGAACCCAGCAGAAAAGGTAATGGAGAGGAGTTTAGAAGCCAGAGGGGCGAAGGACACCAGGAGAAAAAGATCCACAGAATTAACTAAGGAATTCTCATAGGGCTTCACAGAGACTGAAGCAGAAATCGTAAAGCCTGTATGGGTCTGTTCTAGGTCCTCATACATGTTGTGGTTGTGTAGCTTGTGTTATTTTTTGAACTCCTAACACTGGGAGTGGGGGGTCCCTCTGACTCTTCTGTATGCTCTTAGGACACTTCCTCCTACATTTTTGGCTCATCCAGTTTTGATAGAAGGGTTTGTGCCTTGTCTTATTGCATCCTGTTATGCCATGTTTGGTTGATGGCACTGGGAGACCTGCTTTATTCTGAGGGAAAATGGAGAAGGAATGGATCTGGAGGGAATTGGCTGGGAGGAGTTAGGGGATGGGAGGCAGCAGTCAGTCTGGATGTATAGTATGAGAGAAAAATAAATGTTTAAAAAAGCAAGAGAAAGAATTAAAAGAGATATGCTTTTCTATTTGTAGTACAGGCATAATTGAAGTAAATTCAAGTGGCATTATTATTTCATTGGATCTAGTATTTCACCTACAAAATTTATTCTATTTTACTTGAAAAAAATCATCATATAATTATTATCAGACAGATGTGTTTAAATAAATATTTGAGAATAAAGGCACTGTTCAATTTTAATGGGTATGTAATTGTAATCCCCAAGTATCTTTTCTTCCTCAACTAATTGTGTAATGACATTGCTAGAGTTAATCCAAGGTCATCAGCTGGCACATAGTACAGATGGTTTCACTATTTTATGAGTAGAGAGGGGATTAAGGAATACTATTGCCTGCTGCTTTTCAAGCTCATTTTTATTCTTAAAAATCTACATTTTCTGTGCAGCTGAACAACTAAGCCATATGTTGCACTGTGAATACATTAAAATATCTGGAGCATGTAATCATTGCACTAAAACTAGTAAGTATTAGTAGATTAGTACTTTCCATTATAGTGAAGAAACATACAATAGTGTGTGTGTGTCTGTCTGTCTGTGTGTGTGTGTGTGTGTGTTTAACTTACTATAAGATATGGGACTAGTAAGAATTCAACTAAAATATTCTGTTATGTAATTTGCTCTGATACACTTCAGAATTTCCATCATGCCAACTTCAGTAACATGCTATCTTTCTGCTAGAAGGTATATCTTTTTTTTCTTTTTATTGTTAAAAGAGAAATTTACATTTACTCCCCTTGTCCCAGGCCCTCCTGCTCTCACAGTATCCCTCCTCCCTCCCCCTGCTTTTTTAAGAAAGAGCAGGGTACCCTGCCCTGTGGAAAGCCCAAGGCCTTCCCCCCTCCATCCTGGCCTAAGAAGGTGTGCAACCATATAGAATAGGTTCCCAAAAAGCCACTACATGCAAAAGAGATAGGTCGCAGTGCCATTATCATTGGTTTCTCAGTCAGTCCTGGTTGGCAGCCATATTCAGAGACTCCGGTTTGGTCATATGCTCATTCAGTCCTGGTCCAGCTGGATTTGATGAGCTCCCAATAGATCAAGTACACTGTCTCAGTTGGTGGGCCCGTCCCTCACAGTCCTGACTTCCTTGCTCCTCTTCTCCCGCTAGAAGGTATATCTTTAAAATGCATTTTCCACCCTGCTTCTATGTTAACTCTAATAAATAAATAAGATTGAGCTATTTCCACTCTTATTTTCAAAATTATGATATGCCATAGACACAATCAACAATTTAGGTACTTGAGAAGTAATTCTATGTACCATTCCAGGAAAAGCCTTCTATCAATAAAAATTCTAAAATTGACAATTTAGAATTATAAAATTTTAGTAGTTTGCATTTATTTGCATGTGGAATTTTTTCACACAAAACTGATCTCAGAAAGCTTAGGTCATCATTTTACAAGGCCAAATTCTTGAATTCAGAAATCTGAACAGACTTATTCAAGGTCTTGGAACCAATACACTAAATTTAGTGAGAATAGGACTTTCTACTACCTCAGAAATTCTGGTCAATGTCCTGTTGCTTTCAATTTGCTATGTTGTTGTTATGTTATGTTATATTTTGTCTCTTTAAAATAGGGTAGTCATTTTATTTTACACAGACAAAATAATTTCTACTACCTAAAGTTTAAAAAAATAGAATCAGTAGATTTATATAGATGGGAAGAGTTCTTCATAAAGTGTTACTAATTACATCATGGGAACTAATAATTCCCCAGTTGTGCAAGGTTGGATGTTAAGTTGAAGATTCAAGAGTCAAAGAATTTATTTGCTACATAAGGACAGACAAGCTTGACACCCAGGAAGGGCCAATGTTTCAATCTGAGTTTGAAAGCTGGAGAAGACAATCAGAGAGTAGAAAGGTTCCTACAACTTGGGAGGGGTGAGGCTCTGTTGGCTATTCAAGTTTTCAGCTAATGGATGTCTACCTGTAATACTTAGTGTATCATATACTATAATAGAAACATGCATAAAAATGTTGAAATCAATATCTTGGTATGTAATAGAAAAAAGCCAAATCAAATTATTACATATTCTAATACAATTATGTACTTCCTTATACCACCTTTATATCATTTCCAGACTTTTAAAAGTCCCATAAATCACTTTGTAAATGAATAGAATAAATAACTAAGCAAATACAACTAAACACACACACACACACAAAATCAAATATAGTAAAGCATGTAATATAAGTATGACACATTACAGCAAACTCTAAGCAGCATTTGAAAACTCTCATCCCAATAACCAAACCTTTATCTTCCAAGGGGGTGCATGTTAAGACTTTATTGAAGTGATAAGATGATCTAAAGTAGACTTTGAAAAATAGGTTGTAACTACTTAAGATAAATGGACATGAATGACCATTTTCCTCTGAACGTAAGAGAAGTCTGAATAAAGGAAGACAAATAGTTATTATAAAGGTAGACAAATAGTTATTAAGTGGCTTGTAAAAGTTTGCTGAGAACTACCTAGAATAAAGATAGAGACATTATTAAGGTTGTATTTATTGATATTAACAAGACAATACTTAAGCAGACAATACTTGAGTTATGAGTGTGTGTAATTGGAAGTTTCAAAGGATGAACAAGAAAGAAAAGGAATAAATAAAGAATATGGAGAAGGGATTATTTTTTTTTTTTTGGTTTTTCGAGACAGGGTTTCTCTGTAGCTTTGGAGCCTGTCCTGGAACTAGCTCTTGTAGACCAGGCTGGTCTCAAACTCACAGAGATCCGCCTGCCTCTGCCTCCCGAGTGCTGGGATTAAAGGCGTGCGCCACCACTGCCCGGCTCTGGGATTTTTTTTAAAAAAGAAGAAAGTTGGGTGTCTCAGAGGCAACATTTCTATTTTAAGAAAAATATGTAGGTGAATGATGCTTTCTTTGTGTTGAAAATAGAACATGGTGAATTTGTATATAAAAGGATGGAATGTAAATGTGTTTGACAACAGGTAACAAATACCTGGGTTAAAGGCTAAAAGTTCAGCCCACATCTTAGTACGAAAATTTAGCAAAAGATAGTTAATTTGATTAAAAGAAATCTTACAAAAATTAAAGCCAGGTACTCAGTCTCTGGCATTAACCTAGTGAATAGTTTCAAACAAACACCAGAGCAGGAGAGAAAAAAATGGGGATCATATTTTTAGAGGCAATCTGGAAAATAGACCTGGTGGCATAACCAGGAAAATTTTCAAAAGAGAAGTTAATTAAGATTTAAAAAACAGCATGGATTGCATTTTTAAAAAGGACATGATAAACAGAGGTTCCAAAAAAAACATAATTGGTGGAACTTTTTATAACCTGTCTACTAGAAGAACATTCCACTCACTAATCGATCACAGAGAAAAACATTGCAACTGAATTCTAATTGCTAGCTTTCACTACATAATCTCTCTGTGGAGCTAAGGATTAGTTATGGAGTGTTTATGGAGATGACACTCATCTTGTTTGCCACAAGCTCATTTGCATGGAGAAGAGCACATCAGGTAGACTCATGTCAGCATAATTCGGTAAGCATGAAACAAGAACTTTTTGATTTTGGAATGTTTCAAGCATTTTCCCATTTTACACAAAAGCACTCAAGACATTTTACAGAATTAATACATATTTTACACAATACACCATTTTCATCACATTGTTTTTGTGTCTCCTTTTTATCTAAAAATGGACTTAATCTTGTTAAACAAAACATTAACTACTGGGCATTACCGAGATTGTGAGAAATGTAACTTCTTCTCACTTCCCTCTCATTCTATGATAGGCATTATGAAATTGAAATAATACATTTCGACAAGGGAAAAATCTGTTTTTTTTTTTTTTTTTTACTTGTAGGATATGAGCAAGAACTTCCTTGAATTCAAGTCTACTGTCAAGTGAATTTAAACCCGGTGTATGTAGCCAGCATCTATCAAAATCCACAAGGCTATCTGGCCTGCTCGCCTTGGAGAAACTGGGAAGCCAAGTCAGAAGGTATAGTGATGTTTCATTTATATTTTAATAAATAAAGCTTGCCTGAAGATTAGAAAGTAAATCAGCCCTAGTGATTGGGTTTACAGACCAGGCAGTTGTGACACACACCTTTAATCCCAGTCCTTGAGAGGAAAATAAGATGAGAGGAGACAGCTCTCAGACACAGTCTCATTCTGAGGATTTCTGGAGGTATAATCGCCATTTCAGATTGAGATAGAGGTAAGAGTCAGTGGTTGCCTGTTTTGCTTTTCTGCTCTTCAAGTTGAACCCCAATATCTATCTCTGGATTTTTATTAATTGTGTTACAAAAATGTCTAAAGCACCAAAATAATTTTCCACCAATTTCATCTACATGAGTAGGAAAAGAGAGTATGTGTATATAATTAAAATAAATCTACTTTATGAACTTTTAACCTGATAAATTCAGGGAATTGATTGTACCTAATGAAGGTTGTGAAAAATGTGGAATTGGCATTTGTTTCTTTAATTATTTTACATCTGGATTAATTAATTTAATAGTGCCATAGCTATTTAATTCACTAAAGAAACTCTCTGTGATTTCTTTATCTTCACACTATAATAAAGGTCTAGCAAATACTTTTTCTGTGCTTACTATTTTAAAGACCATGGAATGAAGATGAATGAAAAGCCATACATGTCCTCAAATATGCTTCACAGTGTGCAAGACATTTGCTTTTATTACTCTATTAACTAGAGGTGAATATAATTTGAGGGTTACTTCACACATAAGTACTTCTCCTTTTCACTTATACTGAATAACTTAGAAGCAGTCATGAGAACAAACACACAATTAATGCAAGGCCCCTCAATATCAGCAGTGTTAACTCTTTGTACCAGAGAATGTTTTGGGAAGTCAGTCTTTGCATTGTTGGATATTTAGAAGTACACAATTAGACACTGGTCACACAGGTAAAATGTGACTATATATATCCAGACACTGAGAACCTGACTCCTGTTAAGACTATGCCTTTAATTATAGGGAATGGTATCAATGTTAATTTAAAGGTCAACTACATGAAAGAGTCTACATGACTTTACAAAAAAAAAAAAACACAAAACAAGAAATCTTTGAGAAAATAAGCAAGGCAATGATTTATTTTTTTCAAGATTTATTTCTAATAATGTTTATTGTGGGTGTGTTTGCATATGGATATCAGCATGTAAGTGTAGATGCACTAGTGGAGGGGCAAAGGCATCAGAATCCCTGGAGTTAGAGTTGGAGGTGATTGTGAGCAGTCTGTGAGCATGTGAGAAACAAACGTGGCCTCTCAGGGAGAATGGGAAGCTTCAGCTTTCTTAGCTGCTGAGCCACCTCTGCAAGCCCCATACCACAAATTCTTCCTTTTGATTAGGTCCAATTACCAAAAGAGGTCTAAGCGTGGAGTCAATCTCAGGCTGAATTTTATCACACTTTCCTTCTTCATCCCCCCAATGCTCTAGGATTCACATTTAACCAAGGCACCCTGACATCACAAAATTCAAAAATCAAATTCAGTTATTCTGGGTCCATCAGATTATATACATAAATAACCACACACAGAAATACACACAGGTGGTAGAATTATGTCAGTGATCCCATTCCTCAACTTTGGATTAATATCACCTTCGGTAATACCATTTCCTGCTAATTTCTCCCTCTTTAATTTTCTCCTTGTCTTTAGCTGTGTGGGGCAGTATAAAGGATATTGAGCTATGTTCTTCCAGTCAGAGCATCCAGCTCTCCATTTGACAGTAAATAAATGGGTCCATTTAAAACCTTGGTTAATCACCTGCAACACTGGTTTGGGTAGTCCTTGTGCACTAATCTTCAAAATATTTTCTGATAAAACAACCATAGTAAACAGTGTTGTAAAGAAAATTTTAGCATATCTGTTATATTCAAACATAAAAAAATGTAAATAAAAAAGTAAATATAAAATACTCTAAAGTAAAATGTAATCATGTAACCATGTAATAAACTTTCAAATAATGGTATATTATAAAGACAGATGAAGAAACAAACAATATATAATACACTATAGGTTGAAATTTTAATTCTTAAAGCAATACTCTGACTCTTCATATGTTCCCATATTGAAGAGTGTAGTCTTTCATATTTATATATACTAAAGTCCTGTATTACACATAAGATCACTCTGCACACTTAGTATGGAACAGGTTTCTCATTTATATTTACAACAGCTGTTTCACAGTCATGGAGTTAGTCAAAGCCAAGATAGCCATGACAGATATTTAAGAAACAGCCGTCTGTGCCTGTTACCAATTAACACAAAGGCAAGACAACAGATAATGAGAGCTGCAGTTTGTGAACTCAAATGTTTCCTCAAACATGCATTATAGTCATAGTTACTTAGCAACCAAGAAAAGATGATAAAAAAGCAGGAGGACCTATACCAGTCATTTGGTGTACAGTTTCCAACTTTGCTCCAAAGATCAGGTTCACAAGAAAGTTTCTCCTTTCTGGTCATCTCCAAGAACTTCCAGTGTTTTGTCTTACTACTGGAATCTGATTCACATCCCAACAAAAGGTACCCTACAGATTTTATACATTTTCAAGAGGACAGTATAATAGCATTTGAAAAATCTTACATATCCTTTACAAAATATTTCTGAATTTACTTTTACAAATGGATCTTTTAATATGACATCTATCTTTTCCAGGTTTACTTTTTATCCTTGGTCATAATTCTATGTCAGAAACAAATGTGTGGCATTTTAAAATGTGTTTATTGAAAAATACTTTATATATAAAACTGTATATATTAAATGTATACAGCTTGGAAAGTTGAGCATTCGCAAAACCTTTTGAAGTTTGAGCTAACATAAGAACTTAATACATGCCTATATAGTTTATTCATTAGTAGAAATTATTGGTAGATAGCATGAAAAATACCTTACAGTTTTAACTATTACTGTTCAGAATCCAAAGAAAATAGTTACCAGACTCACACCTTGAAACAGAGAAACTAAATTTGTGATTAATTCTCAAATATAACAAATGTCCTTGGCCGTTAGACCCCATAATTTTCTGTGAAAGAGTGGACCTATAAATTTCAAAAACTTATTTTTAAAAACATAGCTTTTTGCTCATATTGAATAAACAGATGGAAACACTGGGTCTCTGTTTAATAGAGTAGTTACAGAACTCATACTGAAAGATCAAATTGTATATTAGTCATGATTTTTCATACCATAAATACCAAATGAAGAAGCTAAATTCTTCCATATACTTACATTTAGTGTTTTGTTTTTGCTAATTATCATACATACTTATTCTTGTATTCAAAATAAATCTAAGGCCAAATTGAAAGTGGTAGAGTAGAGATCGGAAGGATAAGAGGTTGTTCCTGTGTGGAAATAATTTATTAACAACTCTAATGCCTCAGGAAAAAGTACTTATTTTTCTTTTTCACAAAATCATACTCCAAAGCATATATCCTAAGTGCCTATGATATTATTCTGTAAATCCATCTTTGAATCATTTTTCCTTCTGCAGCTTTAAAGGCACCAAAGAAGGCAGAATGTCTAACATTAAACATTATTGTTTTTCTTCTTAATACTACCTCTTAGGTCCCTTTTATCTTCCTCTCCAGGAACCATCCTGAGACCCCAGATGTAGCTCAGGTTCTTCATCTAGTGATTCTTGTTTGTGTCACAATCAACCTCTAATTTCTTCTCCTGACACAGAGGCTCTTCCTGTAACATGTCATCTCTGCACCATGCCAGATCTTGCACATCCTTCTCTAGGGTCTAGACAGGGAGTAATCCACATGCACACACCAACACCCAGATCTCACCCAGAATTCCTGGTGCAGATCAGGACCCGTATCCAGTACACCATTCCAGTCATTTTTATTGACCTGGATCATTTCACCTAAGTCAAATCTAAGCTGTTCTCTCAGTCTAATGACCCGACCTTTTCTGTCCACATCAGAAGAGAACTAAAACAAGATGCCCACATACCAAAACTATCACGGTAAAGCAGAAATCATATAAAATATCAAGGCAGTCTGCTTCTCTCTTCTCCCAAAAGAACTCCACACCTGTCCTGTAGAAAAGTTTGTTAATTAGAATTCTTAAGATTAACACCACAACACATATTTTACAAGGGCAATTATAAACTTCTTTAATGAATTTAAGGAGTTTAAAGAAGACAAGGGGGAAATAGCTCAGTGAACTCACAGAATAAATGTTTGAGTGATACCTTACAACATATAAACACAAGGCTGATAAAACTACTGAAAACAATCTACACTTAGAAAATGAAATTTAATAAGGAGATAAAATCATTGAAGAAAACTGAATCAAAAATAAAGACAGAATAAAAAAAACTGATAACCCAACTAGTAATCTCAAAGCAAAGCTTTAAGATTAAAATTAATTAATTAGAAGATAGGATATCAATACTCAGAAACATAGTAGAAGATTTAGGAAAGTAAGGAAAAATATAAAAACAAAAATACAGGAGTTTAGCATCCAAGAAATATGAGGCACCATAAAAAAGCCTAAGTCTTAATTATGGAAGCAGATGAGGGAGAAAAAATCCAATGGAAATTTGATCAATGGAACAGAGCAGAATTTCAACAAGATCGTAGAAAACACACCCAAACTTTGAAAAGACATGTCCATATACAGATTGAAGAATTTCATAGAATATCATGGTTAAAATACCAAGTATACAGAATAATGTGTATTAAAAGTTGAGAAAGGAAAATAATATTAAGTAATGTATTAAAGAAAACTTATCTCAAAAACAGATGTTTTCTTAGGGAAACTTAAAAGCCAGAAGAGCTTGGAATAATGGATTCCAAGCCTTGAAAGACCATAATAGCCAACACAGACTAATATATATATAGAAAAAGTGTCTGTCACATTTGAAAGAGAAAGAAAACTTTCCATAATTAATAAGAAAATCAAAAGATTTATATTCAATAAGCAATACCCAAATACAATATAAAAATCAATACTCTCTGAAGAGAGTAATGAGCATATATAAAATATAGAAAGAAATAAAAAGTCATCATTATTAACACATAAAGCACCATGAGTAACACAAAAACAACCTCCAAAATGAACAGCACAATATAACTCTCAAAAAAGTCTAAATTTTAACATTCTCAATTATCTTTAAAAAACAGACAAAACTGTCTAAATGTATAAAGAAACAAAATCCATCTATCTGCCATTTACAAGAAATTTTCCTATGTTTAAATGTGTATAGCCCTGACTATCAGGATAAAAAGTGTTCCCATCAAATAAGACCAGGAAGAAGGCACACATCACCACCCAAATATCTGACAAAATTGATTTCAAACGAAAACTAATATGAAATGATAACTCATTAAAACCCTGGAAACAATAATGAAGGCATTACTATCCCAAATATGTATACACTAAATTACGATGCACCTAATTTTCTAAAAAGTACACACTGAATCTAATGATACAGACTAATAACAACCTATTAACAGTATGTAATTTCCATACCCCACCTTCTCAAATATATATGACATCTGGAGATGCAAAGTTAATTGACACCATATATTAAATGAATTTAAAAATATATCTACAAAATGTTCTACCTAAACATCAAAGAATACATTCTACTCAGCAGCAATGTGGGAGTTTCTGTAACATAAACCACATTTTGAACACATACACACAAAAATCTTTAAAATTCAGAAATAATGAAATAATCCCAATTGTAATATCTGACAATAATGTAATAAAACATAATTCATAGCAAATAAATGGAGCTTTACCATGAATTATAAATTGGTTAAAGAAAACATTAAGAAATAATTTTTTTCCTGGAGGTAAATGAAAACTCAACACAGCAAAATTTCCTGAATACATTGAAAGTAGTGTTCTAGAAACTTTGAAGAAATTTTATAATGCAAAATAACAACGTTAAAAATAAGAAAGAGGTGCTGGAGAGATAGCTGAGTGGTTAGAGCAATGGTTGCCCTTCCAGAGAACATGAGTTCTGTTTATAGCACCCACACAATGGATCACAACTGTTTGTAATGTCAATCCCAGGGGGATCTGATGGACTCTTCTGGCCTCTGCAAGCACTGCATACACATGGTAAACAGATATATACAGGCCAAACATTAACATACATAAAATAAATATTAAAGACTAAGGAATCAGAAATGGCACAAAGGTGACTTTTGGTATTTTTATATTTCCACAGGCAGAATGACAAAGGAGGGAAGAGGGAACCCTCCTTCACTGTTGATGGGATTGCAAACCAGTTCTACCACTTTGGAAACCAGTGCGGAGAATCCACAAAATGTTATAACCAAATCTACCATATGCCCACAATAAGACCACTCCTTGGCATATGCCTAAAGGCTTGCTATCCTACTCCTACATATACGTGTATAGTTTAAGTACAGTTCTCTCGTGTAGGCTGACAATGTTCTCCACAAGAGCTGAAGACTATCTACCAAAATTCCAATACTAAGCATGAGAAGAACTCTTGTGAGTCTGGGAGACTTGGAGACTCCCAAAACATAAACTAGTGCTATTGCCCGAAGGTTCTACCCAGCTATGAGGCACATGAAACACAAGAGCAACTATGATGATGTGATAACACCAAGCAGTAGTGATGGCATACACACATTGGTGATAAACACCAGCTTTCTTATTGACCTCAAGAATGGATTAACAACAATGAAACCATTCCTGGTAGTAGAAACTTATGCAGCTATTTCCGGCTAGTGGAGCTACAGGTCTTGGAAGAGAATGTACAACTACCACTCTACTAAACCACCATATTCCTGGATTACGTTCTAAATATTTATCCTTGTGTCCAAAATAATCAGCAAAGCTCTCACTCCTTATCAAGAAAATTTCTCCTTGCAACAATTAGAGAAAAACCTTACAGAAAAATGCAACCAATCAAACTGCAGTTATGGAGCTCAACTGACACATATACAACACCACTCCTGCTCCTAAGGGTCAGGAGTTATTGCAGATGAGGGTTCAACAAGATTGGAAGAGTCAGAGAAACAAAAGATTTCTTGTTGGATACTGGGTATTCATTAAGGCAGCGGCAGACTGAGACACTTGCCTTCTGACAAGACTTTTCTTTTAACTAGTTTTATTGGTATCATTTAAAAGTAATGTTCTTACTCTTTCCTTCTAATAGAAAACTGGGATCCTGGAGCCATTTTACATATTGAATAACCACATGTCCTTAAATAGAGAATAGAAATCATTGGAAAAATATAAGCCTGCTGGAAAATGTTGAATTATTTTTACAGATTCAATGTTAGTTAACTCATAAAATTATTTTTGGACATGATTTTTCTCCTTAGATTACCTGCAATTTTAGTATGTCTGACTTCAAAGGTGCTGTTCCATACATTATTTTTTTCCCAGGGATTCTGCTCAGGTAAAGAGACTTGCCAGAAGCCATATAACAAGTGGACTTCATGTAATCATCGTTTCTGGACTGTTGACAGAGAGTGGCCTGGAATGTTTTTAAAATTAGTACATTTCTTTTAAAGTTCCTTTTAATGACTTTGCCCATGATTTGGTCTTTGACCTAATAATACATCCTTTGAAGTTTTTCTTTCAAAATACTCAGTTTATGTTTTCTGTTTAGATATATTTACTATTTTCTTACATATAAGTTCAAGACATATAGAACTATAATTCCCTTTAATTCTTTCTTGAAAACAGAAAGGTAATTTTTCTAAACACATTATAGCATTTTAAACAACTTCGTTGTATATAATTAAACTTCATTAAAACATTTTATGTCTAAATCTATTTGCTCTAGCCAGAATTTCATTACATAAATTTTATGCCTTTCAAATTATTAGACTTGATGATTTTAATATTTTCCTCAGCTATATAATATAGGGAATAATTTTTTATACTTGTAATAAAATGAATTTTTTTGTCTTTGCTTTCCATTGCTACATGTATATTAATTCTATTTAACCATGTGTGTGTTTGCGTGTGCGCGCGCATGTGTGTGTGTGTGTGTGTGTGTGTGTGTGTATTTGAGGATTACAACATGCCTGATGTCTATCTTGTACTAGTCAGGTTGTCACCTCTGATGTTGTGACAAGAAGCCCTAAACCTTTTTTTTGGGGGGAGGGTGTTCGAGACAGGGTTTCTCTGTAGCTTTGGAGCTTGTCCTGGAACTAGCTCTTGTAGACCAGGATGGTCTCGAACTCACAAAGATCTGCCTGCCTCTGCCTCCCGTGTGCTGGGAATAAAGGCGTGTGCCACCACTGCCCGGCTAATAAGCCCTAAACCTTAATGGATAATGAGTGTACAGTTGATTTCTAACCCCATGTTTTTTATTGTATAGCCTGGCATTCCAGTTCTCTAGTCTATGATGACACATATGTTTCCTTTAAATTACTTATAAAGGGACAATATCAGTACTGTTTGGTAACTCTAATAGCAGGGTAAAGGAACTATATAACTATGCTAAATCACTACTGTATACACTGCTGCTCATAAACTACTGTGTTTGTGCCTTTGCTAAGTTCAGAATATTTCAGATCTGTTCAGATCTTTTTTTTTTATTTTGGTTTTTCAAGACAGTGTTTCCCTGTGTAACAGTCCTAGCTGTCCTGGAACAAGCTCTTGTAGACCAGGTTGGCCTCGAACTCACAGGGAATCACCTGCCTCTACATCCCAAGTGCTGGGATAAAAGGTGTGTGCCAATTAGATTAAAATAGTTTAATGATGTTTTAAGAGGGTGATAGAAATGCAGACAATAGTTGCTCTTGTGTTTCATGTGCCTCATAGCTGGGTAGAACCTTCGGGCAATAGCACTAGTTTATGTTTTGGGAGTCTGGGTGGCCGGGAAACAAATGATCAGTCTCCAACTACAAATTGATAAATCAGGTGCAGTAGTGAAGATGTATACTTTCCAACCATGTAGGCTGTTCTGTTTCACTTTCATAGATAGAAATCAATGGGCAGGCACAAAATGCCAATATTAGTTTCATTGGTTAAGTAACCTATTCGTTCTTTTATGAGCAAGAGTAGTGTCAATATAATAAGGAAATTGAAAAACATTTATGGAGTCAATCATTTGTGTCAAAACTGTGTATAGAATATTGATAAATTTTAAAATCTTGAAATACAGTGCACATAGACATTTGTTTGTTTCCCTACACCTTTGTAGCATTTGAAAGGAGTAACTATATGAAATTTTATATGTAAAACGGGATGTGAGTTTAAACACAAGAAATGGCACTAGTGATTGTTAGAATTGCCAATTTAACAGAATCTCAAATCACTTGGGAGACAGACCTCTGGGCATGCCTGTGAGAAGGTGTGTGGATTTCCATAATCAAAGGGAAACGACCATTCCAATGCTAGAGACATCATTCCCTTGTTGAGATCCTGGACTATGTGCATGAAGAATGGAAGTTAGACAGTTCATATATTCACATATTTTCTTTCTGACTGTGATTTTGATATGAGCAGCTTCTTCAAGCTCCTGCCTGGGAGACTTTACCGTTTTAGACTGTACTTTAAACCATAATACACAATACACTTTTTCCTTAGGTTGCTTTTGTCAGGATATTTTTCACAGAAAAAGGAAAACTGACTAAAGCAGTTATTTTCAAAGGATGGATAGTATGTTCTTAATGAATAGAAACAGAAAAACAAGGATAGAGAAGATGAAAATTAAAGAAGATAACTTACAAAGAATAGAAAGAATCAATCAATCAATGCAGAAAACTTAGGATCAAAGAAATAAGATGTTTTCTCCATTTTAACAAAACAAAGAAATAAAATATAATACCACTTGCCTATGAATACACATATTTACTGCTATGAGGATGAATGAATGTGCCTCCTTTTGTAGGTCAAAATGATTAAATCCTTAGTGAAGCATGATATGACAACAATATCTTGAATAAAAAAGGAGACTAAAAACTGTGAGTGCATTAAAAAAGAGAAAAATGATATGCTTAAATACAAGAAAGTCAATTTTCATTTTTGTTATTTGTTTTGGCAATTTCATATATGTATGCAATGTATTGCAAACATATTCATTCCACTATCTCCACGTTTCTCATTTCCAGTTACTACAAATCCCTGGTGTAGAAGGTCCTTCTGTCTATGTGTTGCTTTCATTGGTTAATAACAGAACTGCTTTGGGCCTATAGCAGAGCTATAGAGGATCAGAGCTAGGTGGGGAAAACTAAACAGAATGCTGGGAAGAAGAGGCAGAGAGAGATGCCATAGAGCCACAACCGGAGTTAGACATGCTGCAAAAACATAGCCTGTACGCCACTGCCACATGACGATACATAGATTAATAAAAATGGGTTAAATTAAGATGTAAGAGTTAGCCCAAAGGAAGTTAGAGCTAATGGTCTAAGCAATAATTTAATTAATACAATTTCTGCATAGTTATTTTGGTTCTGGGTGGCCAGGACAAACAAGCAGGCCCTCCTACTATGGATCTCCTTCCTTCCAAAAACTTCCTACTTTGTGGTGTGTGTGTGTGTGTGTGTGTGTGTGTGTGTGTGTACAGACAGATCCTGTATGAACAGCCATAGCTATGGTCTTTTAATTATTTCATCTGATTTTTCATATCCAAGACAGCACTTCATAGGACTCCTCCTCATCCTCTAAATTATTTAACAGCCTTTCTCTACCCTTTTTAGGATGTTCTCTGTTCTTGGAGGGGATGGTAAAGACACCCCATTTATGAGTGAAAGCTGAACAATCATTTAATCTACACATTTTACAGAAATTTAATGGGAAACATAAAAAGTTGTGTTTCTTCTGTAAATTATGTTGTCAGTTACAGTTTATGTTTATGAAATTAAAACAAAATTATGTAACTTTAGGCAATAGTATTGTCACAGTGTTAGCAGCAGAAATGAAACCACACATAAAGGAGATACATTATTTCTATTAATGTTGTTTGATAACAGCATATGGGACAGAAACATAAGATGTCTAGGACATTGAAAGTACTTACCAGTAGTGCCTAGGACACCGTATTATAAATGCAGAAAGGAAATAAAGCAAATAAGGGGCTGATAGATGGAGTGGAAAATTACAGAATCATTGGAATAAGGATTTTATTGATATTGAAAAATGTATTGCTGTATGAAGTAGTAGATTCTGATGCCTTCATTGAAAATCCAAAGCCTTCATTATGATTCTCCCTTTCTACTAATATCTGCATTCATATTTCTCCAAGGAGAAAAAAGTAAAAAACTGCAGCCAAGTGAAAAGATCACAATCTCCCCATCTGTCATGTCATATCCCCATCTGCCAGATAACCTACCCCTGTAAACCTTCCATGAACTCTTTCCTCTTTCATGAATTCAAGGATAAACCATTCACAATTCTCACCCTCCACATCACCTTCAACCAGAAACAAATTCATCAGTTCGGAACACATGTTAGTACATTTCATTTCAAATTGACCTACATAAACTCAGAAGCATATTTCTCTTAATTAGTTAACACTTCCCATTTAATAACATATCACTCTATTTTAATTTTATAATAAAATTCTTTAAAAGCAGCATCTATAGCCATCGGGTAGACCATCTATTTTCCTTTCCTTTCCCCAGTCTTATCCAGGTGTTCTTGGTTACTCCACATTTAAAATCATCTTCCATGTAACCAATGACCATTCACCCCCACCCCCAACACCAGATTGCCAGGTCAATGGATTAAATTTTTGATAATATTCTAATGTATCCACCCCAACCTGAGCTGCTTACTTACTGACATCTGATCATATTTTTGATGCTTTCAGCCCTTATGCCTTCTCTGATTGTTTCTGTTTCATCATGGTTTACTTTTGTCCATTCAATTTACTGATTTCTTAATTAGAAAACCCTTGCATATCACAAAATATTATGTTTAGACTCATTTCTTTACCTCCACTTCTTCTATTTATTATCTCACTCAATTACATGAATTTTCATGGACTAGAATGGTGATTAGACCTAAAGATACATGTCCAAACTGCATGTCCATCAAAGTCAAGTTTCAGATTTCTTACAGGAAATTTTATTCAGATAAAGACTTCAAGTTTAATATGTCCCAAGAAAAACTCAGAAATGTCTACCCTGTGTTGTTCATAGAATTTCTTATACTAACTGGAAAAATTATGTTAGAGCCAATTTTAATGTATCTATTTCTCTCAAACCATTTGCATCAACATATGATCTGAATTACTTTGTAACAGGCTTCTCATCCAATTTCTTCTCAAACATCTCTTATCTCTATACCTCTAGTCTAGCCTAAAATCATCTTTTCCAGAACTATAGCAGTAGATGCATAGCTTTGATCCTTCTGTTCTTATCCTTATATAATTTTTCTGTATTCTATGAGGATAGACATTTTAAAAAATGTTAGTTACAGTGAATAAATCATATAAGTTCAGTAGTTTTCCAACTTAAAGACATAAATCTCTACTCCAGATCATAAAGAATTACACAATTGAATCCTCTGTTGTCTCACTGATTTCTTAGATGCCCAGAAATATAGGAATTTTATTTTGAGTTATTGAAATCCTCTGTAGATATGCCTCTGTTTTTCTTTAGTAGTACTGGTTACACTAGGGATTTGGAGGCTGGGATTTTATCCCAGAAAAGAGCTTTTCTCTTACTCTCAGCAGTACAGATAATGTACTCTATTGAGAAGAATAGCATCATTAAGCTGATCTACAACAAGCATGAACTACAATGACAGACACGATCTCTTGACTCAACATTCTGATGAGGAGCATGAAAGCTGTCCCATAACAAATACTGCAGTTTCTCATTGAAAGTAAACTAATTTTGTAAATCTTGACATCACATTTTATTTAGAATGCAAACATATTTCCTTGTTTTACCTTCAACCTCAATTCTATCTTTTCCCAGCTTTTATCTCTTTATTTTCATTTCTGGAAAGGCTAAGATACCTAGCTGAGTGCCCTGATTTTAATTAAGGACAAGTCCTTCCTATATTATAATTACAATATTTTCATTGGTCATTTTCTCTACTGTGCATTGGCTCCTTCCCATTTTATCACCTGATGTTTGCAAAATCAAGACTACTCCATACAAGAAAAAAAAATCTTTTTTGTTTGTTTGTTCTGAGAAAAGAATTCTTTAGATAACACAAAACTGGCCTTGAATTTATGATACCTTTTCTCAACTTTCCAATTTGCACTTATAGATATGTACCACTATGTCCTGCTCCACATTTATATTTTTAGTTCACTACCAAGATTATTAACAGATGTCTTGTTTTGATTGGAATATATTGACCTCCTCTATTAATTGTCAGATAGCACCTCTCACTAATATTCCCATCAACTTTGCTTTGGAAGGTGATCACCAGTGAAAGAATAACTGACAAAGAAGCAACAATATTTTTCATTGTAATTCTCTTTTCCTTTTCTTTTATCATCTTATGTTGTAGTCCTGTAGCTTTCCTTCCTTTCTTATCCTTGAACTCTCCATTATTCTAGATTTCTCTGACACTTACCTTCTTAAGGGACACAGGAAAAGAGGCAAGCACAACTATTTATCATGGAAAGCTAAGGAGTGCTGATGTTTTAGGGACCTTGGTTCAAGCCAAATGTAGATGTGTACCTTTGAGACAGAAAGTAATTTAAGAGCAAGCCAGTTTGATGCAAATTTGGTAACTGGTAAAGACTTAAGCTTTATATTGACAGAAGGAAAGGGCATTCATAAAGAAAGCAAGACATATATACTATGAGTGTGGTATTATGTAAGAGATAGAGGTAAATGAAGAAATTTTATTTAGATTTTAAGTGTGTATAATAGATACTCAGAAAAAAATACAATTAAGAACATGTATGTGGATCTCTCTAAGATGCAAGATATTAAAAGACATGTTTAACAAAAATTTTACATGGGCCAAATGGCTGATAACATTTAGAAATAGTAATAGGATATATAAGAAAACATGAGTTTGTGCTTCTTTAAGATACTCATACCCAGAAGTACGAAGCTAGAAGGTGGAAATTTATTGCAAAAAAAAAAAATGCAGAGAGAAGTTTCTCTCCTGTTTGGTCCCTTAGTCATTCAGTCCCAAAGAAACACACAGAGGCTTATATTAATTATAAACCATTTGGCCTATTAGCTTAGACTTATTATTAACTAGCTCTTACAACTGAAATTAACCCATGATTCTTATCTATATTTAGCCACATGGCTTGGTACCTTTTCTCAGTAAGGCATTCTTATTTGATTCCTCTCTATCTGGCTGGTGACTGACTCTCTTCCTTTCCTCTTCCCAGAATTCTCATAGTATGGTCACCTACCTATACATCCATCCTGACTATTGGCCAATCAGTGTTTTATTAAATACATATGAGTGACAAATCTTTACAGAATACAAGAGCTATCCCACAGTAACCAATTGTTTTGAGAGTTCCTAAAATATGTCTGGTAAGGGAAGAGGCCCTAATAAAATGTACTGTTAAAAAAATATTTGTGCATCAGAGTCTCTTTTCCCTTCCCATGTCACCAAACATTTGCTATCTCCATCCTGTCTCACCCCCTCTTTTTTCCTCTGTTGCATCTTCTTTTCTGTTCCCCACGTTGTTGTTAATAATAAAAAATGATCTAACATCCTTGACTTCTAAGAAGGCATTCTAATGATATTCCCTTACCTAACAACCCACTGGTTATAGAATACCATATCTGATTTTACAAAAATCCATGGCAAATTCACAATCTATGTGAGGGTTTTTTCAAATTGTAGTCTGTCTAGGTAGAAGGACCCCATGATTTTAGAAAGAATCCATTGCTCTGAAGCTGAAGATTCTTCTCAGTCTCAAATAACATTTCAATAAACGTTATAATCATTTAATCCTATTGGGCACAGAACAAAGCTAATTTTTCTCTTTGAAAATGAAGGCACACACAGCTACTTCTGAGACTTTCAGGGCTGTTTAGAGTGTGGTAATGCAAGGGGTCTTCGAAGGTGGGAAGTTAGTTGTCATGAACACATTAGACATTCAGTAAGAGGTAAATATTTTATCTTCTGAGGCAGGTGTAAGAAAGAACTGCTTGCCTTTTCATGTCGGTGGGTCCTTGGTGAGTGCCACAGCTTCAGATCCACCTGCTCAACTGAGGGTAAGATCAACTCTAGCCCGCAGGCGCTCTGCTCGATTAGAAGACTTCCTCTCCCTGTCCCCCAGCTTTTCTGTGTCCCACATCCCAGAGGGTCCCTTGGCAAGGCTCCCCTTTGACGGGACCCTGGTTCCCCGCAGGAATTGGCCTGCAGCAGGGCTGGGACCTTGGACGAGGATGGATCAAGCATAAACCTGCAGGGCTCCAGCAGATAAGCTCACACCTTTGATTGTGGCTGGTCCTTGGTGAACACCACTGCTCCAGATCCCTCCAACTGGAGTGGACCAGAGCAATCCCCTCAGACCAAGCAAGTGACCACTATCTACTACTAGTTGATCCACCTGGAGAGGAAGAGATGGGCAGGCGCCAATCCAAGAGTTCCTCTAACAACCTGAAAAGCAACATAAAAACACCAGGATCCAGCAATTATGCAACAAGAAGATCTGAGAAAACTAATACAGAAGTAGAAGGAATTGACCTTAAACATAACCTTAGGGAAATGATAGAGTCCATTAAAGAAGAGGTGAAAAATTCCCTTAAAGAAAGAAATGAGAAGACTAACAAAAAGTTAGAAGAAATGAATAAATACATCAAAGATGCCCTAGAATGCCAAGAAAAAGCAATCAAACAGGTAAAGGAAACAGTTCAAGACCTGAAAAATGAAATGGAGGCAATGAAAAAAACACAAACAGAGAGATGGCTAGA
>JAQHUG010000488.1:323013-368616 GCA_028555095.1 Dicrostonyx torquatus | reverse complement strand
GAAGCCAATGATAATGGCACTGGGACCTATCTCTTCTGCATGTATTGGCTATTTGGGAACTTATTCTATATGGATGTACATCTCCTTAGACCGAGATGTAGGGGGAGGGCTTTGGGCTTCCCATAGGGCAGGGTATCCTGCCCCATCTTAAGGAAGTAGGGGGAGGGCGGTGGTGTTGGGGGCGAGCGGGAGGGCCGGGAACAAGGGGAGTAAATGTAAAATTTTCTTGTAATTAAAAAAAATTATAAAAAAAGAAAAGAGGTGGAAGAATGAAGATGAGAAATATCTCTGTTGTTTTAAAAAAATTCTCAGTCACTAATCTTTTAGTCATTAGGATTGGTATTTTTGATAAATACTGCCTTGTATTGCTGAAACTTCCACAATACATGTTTTACCGTTGCTTCTTTTAATGTTTAAAAAAAAGAAAGGACTGCTTTCTTACATGCACCACACTGAAGAACAGAACACTGAAAAGAACTTTAATATTTTCTAGGTCCATGTTATAAGAAGTACTCATATTGCAAGGAGTTTATAACATCTTGTAGAATTAAAACTTCACACACAAATCTTTCTGGAAAAGGAAAGTATATAACAACTTTCTCCATAAACTTTAAATACAAGTAATTTGAGTTTAAAACAGAGTATTATTCAACAATGACAATAATAAAATGTCACACAGTCCCATATGATGCTAGTCATGGAATAGGATAGTAAGGAAAGTTTCCATCAGCCACCACCATGGAGAAAGATTCAAGATTTTCTCCTGGCTACAGCCCACTCATTCCTACTTCTCATTGATTGTTCAATTTTGAAAATCAGTTGCTTAAGGCAAACTCAGCAATTCATGACACATCTCTTAGTGTTCATTGTCCCCAAAAGGCTGCCCCCTTCCTAATTTGTTCTTTTAACCTCTAAGCTTTTTAGATATTTTCTTGCTTCTTTAAGGACCAACTCAAGTCATACAAATTTTTAAAACTTTTCCCAACTATTACTTATTCTATTGATTTCTCTAAGTTCATAAAATGCTGACAGCCTCTAAGTGTTATGTATTTCTCATCACAGATAGTGCACACATTAAGTGTCCCAGGAAATTGAGATAATACTACTATAATATCTGCTTGATGTAATCTATTGACTGGACAGAGTTAACTTTGATTCCATTTTTCTACTGTTCTCTAATAGAGGACATATCAGAAATTAAACGCTTAAGAACACATAAGCCTAAAGCAAAGACATGATTTTGCTGAGCTTTCAAATATACGATATTATTCTCCCCAGAATTATCACACCCAGAAAACAAAACTCAGTGATAGTCTACTCTAAGAAGTAGGTTTCAGTGTATACTAATTAAGAGCAGGCACACAAAAGCAAGAGTTATGAGCTAACTATGACAGATAAATATTGCACAGTACTAACATATCCTTCTTTACAGAAGTAAACATTTCACTGGAAATACTCACTATTTAACACATTAATTTGTAAGGTTTACTTCAGATTCCTCTGACACATTCAAGTCTACATGTGCTGTGTCTTCAATTTCACACGAACATGTATATTGTTAACCTGTGTCCTCCATATATCTTTTTGGTTTGCTGTTTCTTTCTTTGTTTTTATAAAAGGAGTTTGTGGAGTTGGGCAGATAAGAAAGATCTAAGGGAGGGGAAGCTGTGATTAAAAATATGTTGTCTGAAAAATATTTAAACTGTCACAGTACTTAAATTTTTGTTCTTAGAAAACAACCTAACCTATTGACAATATTTAATGATGCAGATCATCCTTTCCTAAACTACATTTATTTATGTGAACATACAATTTATAAGTATAAAATGTAAAAATTTATGATAATAGAATAATTGACACAAAAAACTGAATTTCAGAAATGAAACAGAGTACTGTTGATTCTGAAAACTGTAAAGCATTTTTGTGGGGTGATTGTTTAGCATCATAGAAACTATCCTTGATACCATTTCTTTTCATTTTTATTTATTAAATTTTTTATTAATTATTTTATTTATTACTTAAATTCATTTTACTTCCTGAGGCCAGTTTCCACTCCCTAATCTCCTACTATTCCCTTCACCCACCTCCCCTTCATTTTCATCATCATCATTTATGCCCCATCAATGCTTAAGTATGCACGGGCAGCCTGTTTTTGGCAGTACTCTCATTCTTCCTTTCCTAGGCAGTGCTACATGCTTTATTGTCCTAGATGTGCTATTTTCATACCCAAGGTTTCAGTCTTCCTTTTTGCTGTCTATCCAGCATTTTTTTGTCCTCTTTGCCTTATCCCATGCAGTCCTGCAAGTAGTCCTATCTTTAGGTATCTGCTGTCATTTATTCTCATGATATGGCCAAAGTATCTCAAGCACCATTACTGTATCCTGTAGTTCTCTTTCTGTACATGGAGAAGTTCCTTAATGTCATCATTGTGCAGCTTATCTCTTTGTGTTATGCCTAGAATCCTCCTGAGAGATGCCATCTCAAACATTCAGCTGCTGTTCTAAGAATGCTTCATTGTCCATGTTTCAGAGTTGTAAGGAAGGAAGCTCAGGACCAGTGTCCCATATATTTGCAATTTTGTTGTTGTCATTATGTCTCTTGCTGAAAAAACCTTTCTTAGTACCTGGTATGCAGCCCTCACTATACCCATCTGCCTCTTGAACTCTGAAATAGTTTTCTCCTTAGAGTAGACTTTTCCTCCAGGATAGACAAAGTTGACTATTTGCTTGAGGTTCTGATTCTTTATTAAGATGTTAAAATCCTTATGCACCCTTCCCAGGTATTGTATCTCAGTCTTCTCAATGTTTACTTTCATACCAAGGTTTTCACTTACTCCACCACCCTATTAACCATGGCCTGAAGCTCTTTGGACTTCCAGCAAGCGGTGCTATATCATTAGTGAAACAGGCTATTGATTCCCACACCATCTATCTGCACATCTATCTTCTCAACCTTCAGGGCTGTTGATATTATCAATTCTAGAAATATATTAAAGAGTAGTGGTGAAAGGACACATCCCTGCAACACTCCTATGATTGTCTTAAAATGATCACTTAGTTATCCATAGATTTTGACTGATTCATATGTATATCTATAGACATTTTCTAGTGTTCTTATGATTTTTCTCTGGGTACCTGTATATAACTTCATTGTTTCCTAAATTCCTATCCTTCAAACAATTTGAAATACCTTCCTGAAGTCAATGTAATAGACATAAATGTTTCTTCCTCTTCAGGTTCCCCGAATACACTACTCCTCTGTTTCTGTTCCGAAAGGGTCAGCCCTCCCATGAGTATCAACAGAGCAATGGCTTATCAAGCTGAGGCTGGACTATGCTCATCCCCTTGTATTAAAGCTGGGTAAGGCAAGCTAGTATAAAGTATGGGTTCCCAAAAGCCAGACAAAACCTTAGGGACAGCTTTGCTCCTCATTAAGAGTCCCACAAATAGAACAAGCTTAAAAACTGTCACACACAGGTAGAGGGCCTAGGTTAGTCCTAGCCTAACCATTCAGGCTGCTGGGCTGTACTGCAGACTCTGTGATCCCATATTTGTTATATATGTGGGTTTTCTTGTAATGTCCTTGAATTCTCTGGTTCATAAATTTCTTACTCTCCATATTCAACAGGGCTCCCTGAGCTAGGCCCAGTATTTAGCTGTGGGTTTCTAGATCTCTTCCCACTAGTTACCAAATGAAGGCTCTCTGATGACAATTGGGGTAGTCACCAATCTATGAGTATAGCAAAATATTGTTAGGCATCATTATATTTCCTTTCTTTTTCTCCAATAGTGTTTGGTTCTATCCTAGGGCTCTGGATCACCCACCCTTTTAGTCTTGACACTCTAGGCAGTGTCAGGTGTGGGCTCACTAAAGAATTATGGGTCTGAAGCTGGCCCAACTATTGGTTAGACACTCCCAAAATCTCTGCATGACCCTTAACCTCCCCCGTGTATCCCATAGGCAGAGCAGACTGTAGGAAAAATATTGTTTGCCTACGTTGGTGTTCCAATCCCTCCACTGGAAATCTTGCCTGGGCATAGGAGATAGCCAGTTTAGTCTACATATCCATTTTTGCCAGGAGTTTTACACATTGGCACAGAAAACAACTTCTTGAGTAGAACATCAGTAGTATAGACACTGAGATTAACAATTAATAAATGGGGTCTCATGAAACTAAAAAGCTTCTATAAGGCACCCTCAATAAGACAAAACATCAGTCTTCATAATGAGAAAAGATCTTCCCTAATCCTACAAAATACAGAAGGCTTATCTCCAAAATATATTAAAGAACTCAAGAAACTAAGTATTTAAAAAAAACAAATAATCCAATTAAAAATGTGGTACAGATCTAAACAGAGAATTCCCAACAGGAGAATCTCAAATGGTCAAGATACGGTTAAAGAATTGTTCGACATCTTTATTCATCAGGGAAATGCAGATCAAAACAACTCTTAGAGTCCCTCTTACTCCCATCAGAATGGCTAAGTTCAAAAACACAAATGACAGCTCAAGGATGTGAAGCAAGAACACTCCTCCACTGCAGTTGTGAGTACAAACATGTACAGCCACTTTGGAAGTCAATATGTGGGGTTCTCTGAAAATTGGGATTCGATTTACCTTAAGACTCTGCTCCACTAATCTTGGGCATACACCCAAAGGATGCTCAGTATTTCCACAAGGATACTTACTCAGCTGTGTTCATAGCAGCTTTATTCCTAATATCCAGAACCTGGAAACATCATAGATGCCCCTAAACTAAAGAATGGATAATGAAAATGTGGTCCATTTACACAATGGAGTGTTACCCAGATCTTAAAATCAAGGACACCATGAATTTGAATACAAATGGATGGAACTAGAAAATTCATCCTGTGTGAGGTAACCCAGATCCAGAAAGACAAATATGCTTTGCACTCACTTATAAGTAGATATTAGGTTTAAAGTAAAGAACAGCCATGCTACAGTTCATAGACCCAGAGAGGCTCAGTAACAAGGAAAATCTAGGGAGGATGCATAGGTCTCCAAGGAAAGGGGAAATAGAAGAGATCTCATGAGTGAACTGGGAATGCGTGAATATGGGAGCATGAGGGATCAAAGGATAGGTGGAAGGGGAGAGTACTGAAATAAATGATTGGAAAGAGGGCACATAACGAGCCTCAGGTAGAAATCTGGTGCAAGCAAACTCCCTGAGACCCTATTTGTTTACAGTAGTTCACGGAGGTAGGATACTATATTTCTTAAATAAAACTCATAAATTACAAAATTTACTCTAGAGGTGTTCAGAATGAGAATACCACACTTTATCAGCCTGCTTCTGCTTCAATTATCAGCACTTCTATTACTGTTTCGCTGTGGACCACTAGCAAATCAGCAAATCTGCCTGCCGCAGTTTCCAGTAGTTTGCTTAATACTAACATATTAGCACTGTTTTGGGGGGATTTAGGCTTTCCTGGAAAGTGATTTTTGAATCTGTCCTCTTCTGGAAAAGCCTTCCCTTTCTTTATCATGTTTATACAATGGTGTCTGAAACTACTCTACATGTTTAGAAAGAAACATTAGAAAGAAGACATTTCAATGACTGTATTTAAGGAGACAATATTCCTGGATTAGGCATCTCTCATAATCACAGCAATGAAGAAAGAGGGGCTAGAGACTCTTTTCTTTTACACAGTAAATATGGAAAGAAGGCAAAGAAAATACATTTAATCAGTGTGGAAAATCCTTACAGCAGGTTCACACTTTCTAACTGGGAACATCCTTGGTTTAGTTTCGGGGTTCTGTTGGATTTCAGTTTGCTTACATAGGAACTTAATGCACTAGAGCTAGCCAGATTGAAGACCTCTTAAGAAAATACTTTTAAAACGTTAGATAAAGAACAAAATTTTCTTCCAAAAGAGATCTTTTAACAGTAATTTTAATAGAAACTTGCTGAGCTTCAAAGAGGAAAATGAGTATTCTAAGTGTTTCTCTCCAGTTAACAATAATTTTGAGGTTCTTAGGATAGAAAATTGCAAAAAACAAGCAGTCGGTATGAATATGAGCAATCAATACAGGCAATTTGCATTTTTATGAAGATTCTACATATAGCTATGTGGAATAAAGTCATTTGGATAGATAAGATTCATTTATATATTTTAGAAAGGCTAGCTTAGTATTTTTCCCTATTAGCTGGACTTTATTATTGCTGATAATGAACATCTATTTAGAAGAAAAACAGTAGCCAATTTTCATTGCTGAAATAGATGAGTCCAAAATTACAATATTGAATACTCAACAGCCAGTGGTGCCTAGTTTCTCCTAAACATCAGGAGGAAAAAAGGCAAAATGCCATTCTGCTATTTACAGATATCTTCATTAACCTGAGATAAGGACACTGGATGGAAGGTGAAGCATGTTCTATTGATCTTTAGATAGCAGCAAATAAGGAAATACTGTGTGATCAGCACTGGCAAGAAGACAACCTGCACTGGAGAGCAGAAAGTCATCCTATTTAAGAAGCAGGGAAAATGTACAGCAAGTTCACAAAGTTAGAAATATATGTTTGCATCATTAGGCCTTTATTCATAATCAAGGGAAACAATGCAAGTGTAACTACTACATTTTATTTTCCTTATTTATAAATGGGAGGCGGGTGACCCATGGAAACAGCTCTAGTATAGAGAATAATTAAGGTTTTCGTAACAATAAGAGAAAAACCATCAGGTTTTAGTAAGTTAGCAACTTTTTTTCTCCCATCATGAGGAAAATTTAAGCAGTGATATTGAATGCAAATTAAATAATCATTTGTACTCTGAAAATTGTATGTAGCTTCTTTTTAAAATGTTTGTCCAGGAATAAATGACTTTGTAATACATTTTTTATATCTCGAGGCGTTTAGGAAGTATCTATTCATAAAGATATGTATACATATGTATTTGCATGTTGCATAGTGCTCTGATTTAAAGGTGTCTCCTCCAAACTTCACAGGATGAAATCTTTGTCCCCAGAATAAAAGTGTTGGAAAACAGAGCCTTTTGGGAGATAAAAAATTGTGATGACTTTTCTTCAAAAAGGATCACTGGTGTTAAAAAATATGAAAGTAGAATCAGGTTATACAACTTCTGCTAGTATATGAAGAGGATAAATATACAGTTTCGATGCAAGAGCTCTGACTAGGAGCAGCCAGGGAGTGAAGAGAGGACAGACATGTGGATGGACACACATACAGTGGGGAAACTTGTCAGTTGGAGTTCTGTAACAACATAGAATCTAAGCATTATGAATTCCTTTACAATTCATAAAACCCACATTGTATTAAAGCTTATGACTTTATTTTGTCAGTTTCTGCTTTACTTTTGAGTTCTGAGCCGCTAACCTAGTGATCAGTAAGACAAAGAAACTTTCTCTGTCTTTTATACACAATGGGCTTGGCACTAACCCAGATGACAGAAGTACTGTTTTATATTCTATAATCACTTTGGTCGAGGGAGTATTAGAACTGCTGTGAAATATGTGGCTTAGGAAAGACTGGAAACAAAACTAGCATTTTTCTACACATGCAATATAAAAAGATACTTTTTTTGCTGTTTTTGATTTTACCTCTATGTCACCTTTCCAGCTGTCTACAGTTTCTCTCTTAATTTAGTTCTGTTAGCTATGAGAGGAATATGGGGAAATATTCTTTTCCCATATTCTGTGACTGCTTCAACTAATAGCAAAAGCAAATAAATCAGGATATCTGTAGATTGCCTAGTGACTCAAATAGATTGAGAATGGTATATAAAAGCATATATTTGAGTATTACTATACACATATTGTATGATACTAACGAGCTTTCCAGCAAGAGACACAAAGTGTGCATTTTGTCATGTTTTCAACAATCTGTCTGCCTAGCATTATGGAGCTCACCATTACAGTGCTGCTGGGTGGTTAAAACTTTCACTGATAGGCTGGATGTGTTGGAGAAGGTGATGATATAATGACATAATAAGCTACAATGAGCAGATCAGGCCGATCCTAGTTGGGAAGAAAAAGGAAAAGAGCTAGGTAAGGAACAGTGAAAGAAAAATCCCCACACTAAGTTCCAAACCAATACAACACATTGTCTTAAACCAAATCACCCAAAGTTGATAACAAGGATATAAAATTTTAGGAGGAGGCTGCTTGTATGTTTCTGGCCACCCTTGGGTTGTTTGTTTCCCAGCTGCCCAGACTCCTGAAATAACCACACAAAAACTGTATTAATTAAATCACTACTTGGCCAATTACTTAAGTGCATTGCTATCTAGCTCTTACATCCACAGTTAACCCATCTCCATTAATTTATATTTTACTATGAGAGTTGTGGCCTACCGGCAAGGTTCCAGCATGTCTGACTCCAACAGCGGCTCCATGGCTTCCCACTCTCTGCCTTCCTTTTCCCAGCATTCAGTTCAGTTTTCCCTGCCTACCATAGTTCTGCCCTATCAACAGGCCAAGGCAGTTTCTTTATTCATTAATGGTAATCACAGCATACAGAGGGAAATTCCACATCATAAAATCTTGGTGTTATGAATCTCCAACTTCCAATTCATGAAGTAGTTTTGAGCCTTGTTCTTAATATTCACATACGCATCACTAAGAGAAACTATTACAATTATTTTATCTCAAGGAAAAATGAAAATGAAATTCAAAGTGAAAAAAATTGACAACAAATTAACTTGTATAAATTACAATCTATATTTTGATTTTGTTGAAATTGATCACTATCTACCTTTTTTCTCATGCATCATATACATCATTAATAATCAGAATCAAATAAAGTGTATAGTATTTCTAAAATAGTGTATCTGTGTATGAAATAGGCAGTGTCATAGCCAAGAAAAAGATAATTATTTGCTCAAGCTTTAATTCTTTTTTTTGATTTTTTGAGACAGCATTTCTCTGTATTGATTTGGAGCCTGTCCTGGCACTAGCTCTTGTAGACCAGGCTGGCCATGAACTCACAGATATCCACCTTCATCTGCTTGCTGAGCTCTGGAATTAAAAGCATGCACCACCACAGCCCAGCTAATTTTTCAATATATTTATATTGTTCCTAAAATATTTTTGGCATAAAATTAATGTTACCATTTTAAGAATTTTAACATAATTATTGGTGGTTAATATAAAAATTTATTATCTTTAATTTTTCAGTCTCATTTTTAAAGTTATTACACTTTAAAAACATCATTGATTTATTCATGTCATTATTTGTTTTGTTCAAATGCCATTATTTTGAACTTTTACACTGTTTTAAAAGTTATTCTTTTCAGCTGCCTTTCTGCATAAGGTGTTAATCAATGATTAGCTTATATGTCACCTTTCACTAACACTGGAAATGTTAACAAAACAAAAGTCTAGTATTTAAAACGGATCTTTTATATATAAAAATATCTTATGCATGAAGAATATTTACAGAAAGAGATCACATAAAATTTATTTCTGCTTTTCTAAAATTTTGGAACAATAAAAGATTGAAGTATTATTGAGTTACAATTTGGAAAAAAATTCTTCTACTCCTTTAATTCTCTGAATCTATCCCCCGAAGGAACAATACAGTTTTTGTAAGTTTTTAAGAGATCTATGACTAAATGTTAAAGTGTTAACCAAAACAGTAATGAAATCTAATTAATTTAAGTCCGAATACTTTGTTATTTTTCAGAATCACTAATGTTTCAGCTTTAAATTGCAGGGATAAAATTACTTATCTTAGGGAAGACTGTATTTATTTTGGCTCTACCCAGCTCTGGAACTTTGCACATTTCTCTGGGGTCTTTGTTATTTTTCCTTTCAAGTAGATATTTCTAATAGAATTTACTCATGTTATAATGAGTTGATAGCTTAATTATTTAATTTTGCAAACATCTGAATGAACAGTGTCTGATTTGAATGAGTATATAACACGAATGTGAGAGCAGCATGAAAGTAAAAACATATTCACTTTAAATGAGTGCATTAAGATAAGTATAGTGGAGACTCACATCTTCACAACAACCTGTCTAGGTACAGATACATTCATAGTTCTGTGTCTTCCCTCATAGAAAATTGAGTTTTGAAAAATTCAAAAGAGGCATATCAAAAAGGAGACACCATTTATATCCTACAGCTCCATTGTTAGGGTGTCCCACCATACTCTGTGGTGTTGGTGACTTCAAGGTCTTTGTAGCTATGGTACAGTAGAATCCTTCATCATCCCTTAACGTGAATCCTTTCAAATGCCATTATTTGACACAGCCATTTATTATTTTTTCTTAGTTACAATGTGTGGTTTTTATATAAAGTTTTCAATTTATAAGGCTAGGAATATATGCAATGTGATATTTAGGAGTTGCACAGTCACACATTAAAATGCCTTTCCTGGTCTAATATTATCGGCTACATTACTCACATTCAAACTAGTCATAAATTGCATAACATGAGGTGCCACTAAATAACTTAACTTGAAAATATCAATTTACCGATTAGCATAAGGTTTATAAGAACAAAGGCCTAATTAGCTTGGATGTGTCGTAGGAAATATTAAAAGAAAAATGTGACAAAATGAAAGAAAATGGGTGTCTAATGATTGCAAATGAAAGGAGAGATCACATAAAAGAAAGACTAAGAGGAGTACATTGATACATTGATGAGACCAGAGAAGAGAAAGGCATTGTTAGTAGAAAATAAATTAAAAAGTGGGTAAAAAGTAGCAAATCTATAGCATTGCTCTTGCCAATAGGATCATTGTCTAGAAGCAGACAATGAAATTAACAGATTGGAGTTGAATGGATGGGGAGTTATTAAAAAGAAAAGAGTATAAAGAATCATTTATCTCTCCTTTATAAAATAAATGGACAGGAATATATGTCATGTGAAAATAAGTGAAGACTACTCAGATGAGAACAAGCAAATACTATTTGATCACTATGAATCTGACAGGGACTCAAAGGCAGGCTTGGAAGAGTGAAAACTTCATAGTGATGAAAGAGAAGCCTCTGTCTTGATGCTGTTGGCATTAGGTATCTAGAGGCAGGCTAACTACAAGCAGCGTGTCCTGTGTGATTCATAAGGCAATGCTATGTGACTTTTTCTGGTTGGTGTTCAATTGGAATCAGAAGCAAAATCAGGGAGGCTAGCATTTATTGATCAGATCAGATCACTAATTAATGAGATTTACCTTAGCTTTCTAGAGTAAGTAGAGTCATACTTTGCAGACTAGAATCCTATTTCTTGTTTTTATAATAAAATAAAATATAGTAATATAAAACCAAAACTAAGACATGAGAATTGTACAAAACAAAAGTAAGTGGAAAAGAGTTCAAGGGAAGGCACAAGAAGGAGAGACTCAGTTGTTCACACACCCAGGAGAAATTCCTGTTTAGTAATAAGGTGAGACTATACTATAACAGATATGGACACAGACAGACATATAACTTTAAGTCCCCCAAACTCAGTTTTCTGACATCAAGAATTACCAGTTGAGCTGGGCGGTGGTGGCGCACGCCTTTAATCCCAGCACACGAGAGGCAGAGGCAGGCGGATCTCTGTAAGTTTGAGGCCAGCCTGGTCAACAAGAGCTAGTTCCAGAACAGCCTCCAAAGCCACAGAGAAACTCTGTCTCGAAAAACCAAAAAATAAAAAATTAAAATTAAAAAAACCCTCAGATTTGTCATCTATATAGCATTCTAATGCATGTGGATTCAAACAGATTATCTACATGATAATAACAACAAAAAATAAGCTCTAGAGCCAACCTGACCCTTAGTATAATTGGGCTTGATTTTTATATGTATATATGTATATTTCTGTTGGGCTTGCTTTTTAAGTAGTTAAACTTGGTTTCTATTAATTTGTATGTGTGTATACATGTGAGTGCATGTTTCTATAGGGCTGCACATGTGTGTGCACACATGCATAAACCAGAGATCAACATCAGCTGTCATGCTTCTGGTGCTTTCTATTGTTTTCTGAGACGGGTTCTCATTGGTCAAGAGGTTACTCAGTAGGCTTATGCTGGCCAGCAAGTCAGGGGTCTGTATTTGGCTCCCCAGAGCTGTGTTTGCAAGCATGCATCATCATGGCCACCCTCCTTAAAAGTGATTCTGAAGATCAAAACCAGGTTCCCATGCCTGCAGGGCAAGCATGTTATCAATTGTGCTGCCTTCCAGTACTTGACTCCCAATTTAAAATGGAAAATCAGACATAGTACTCCAGTGAGACATTTCCCGCTTTCAGTATTGGTTAACCAGAACTTTCAAATACTACCACTTGTTTTCAAATAAAAGGCAAATTTGCNATCTCTGTAAGTTTGAGGCCAGCCTGGTCAACAAGAGCTAGTTCCAGAACAGCCTCCAAAGCCACAGAGAAACTCTGTCTCGAAAAACCAAAAAAAAAAAAAAAAAAAAAAAGAATTACCAGTTGATACCACTGCACTGAACTTCTTCACTTTCTTCTATAACTTTAGTGATGATTGCTCAAATTACCAGAATTTCTTTGCAATTTATAATTGGGTCCCAATAATGATAATAAAGTAAGTATTTGCACGTACGTGTGTGTGTGTATGTGTGTGTGTGTGTGTGTGTGTGGTGTGTGTGTGTGTGTTTTGTTGGAGGGAGGCCGCTTGTTCATCCCAGCTGCCCAGAACCAAAATTATTACACAGAAACTGTATTAATGTCTTGCCTTTGAAAATGGTCTGTCAGTGTCTCTAGACTTTAGCTAAAGTTGGTTGCTCCAATGTTGCAAATAAGACTTTGGGTGATTGCTCAGGTAGCCAGTTTTCTCTGTCATCTGTTGTACATTTTGGAAGTTGCTTGATGGCACTTCCTGCTTACTCAAGTAATATTATTTTCCTTCTCTGGTCTTCATTGGAGTTCAAGACTAGATTGTTGTAGTTACTTTCCTCTCATGACTTGAACAAGTTATTTATAATACAAGCCTTAAACTCTTTAAAATAGAATAATTATTAAAATGTTTATCACATGTTTCTTGTTTGATATTGTTTATGCTGTTTCAATTCTATTTTTTATACCTGATATTTGTTCTTATTGTATATAACTTTGTATTACACTTAGAACTTTCTTATTTAAACAAAGAGGAGGTGCTGTGGGATTTCCCTCTGTATGCTGTGATTACCATTAATGAATAAAGAAACTGCTTTGGACCTAGAGCAGGGCAGAACTTAGGTAGGTGTGAAAATCTAAATGGAATGCTGGGAGAAAGGAGGCAGAGTCAGAGAGAAACCGTGTAGCCCCACTGGAGCTGGACAGAACTTTAGCCAGTAAACCACTGCCATGTAGAAATACACAGATTACTAGAAATGGTTTAATTAAGATATAAGTGTTAACCAATAAGAAGCTAGAGCTAACGACCCAAGCAGTGATTTAAATAATATAGTTTCTGTGTGGATTTTTTGGGACTAGCAGCCAGGAACCAACTAATGGCCTCCTCCAACAAGTTTCTTTCAAGTAAAAGCGATTGCCTTTAACTGGCATTAATCTTGAACTTGTTTAACTCTTATAATCATGTTTTTCAGTGGAGCAATGTAGTGATATTTCATTTGTATTTTAATAAATAAAGCTTGCCTGAAATTCAGAGAGTAAATCAACTGCACTGATCAGCCTTACAGACCAGGCAGTGGTGACACACGCCTTTAATCCCAGTTTTAAACACTAGTTTGCCATAGAAACCAGGTGGTAGCGGTGCATACCTCTGATCCCAGCACTAGAATGGAATATACAATGGGAGGAGACAGCTCGCACACACAGTCTCATTCTGAGATTACTGGAGGCAGATCATCATTTCAGAGTGAGGTATAGGTAAAAGCCAGTGGCTGGCTGTTTTGCTTTTCTGACCTTCAAATTAAACCTCAATTTCTGTCTCTGGGTTTTTATTAATCGTGTCATAGAGCAACATGCTATTTCCAATAAATTGAAAAAATTAAATTTCTAAATAAAAGTATTTTTATAATAGAAACACTTTCTTCTTTTGAACTAAATTCTGCCTTAAATATAGCCATATAAATAAGATAAAAAAGTTATTTTCTCTCATTTAGTTTTTCAACATAATATGTATAGCAAATGCGGATGTGGATGAATATGTCTTTCTTTGTGCATCCCATAGAAAGTTGAAAATATATATAGTTCAATAAAAAAGCAGCACATCTTAAGAAAAAGATAATACATTTGTTATTTTAAATTTAAATTCCTCTTTTGAATTTAAACAGGCAAAGTCTCTAAGACAACAACAGAGAATACTTAGCCCACTTCAGCGATGTATAATCTTGCTCTGACTCCTACAAACTTTTCCAGTTTATCTCTTTCCTACCCCTTACAAGCACCTGGTTGTTAACATTGCTGAATGAGTCCTTGGTTTCTGTAATCTAGCATTTAGAAGCAACTTTAAGAATACCAACGATGTACTTTTTAAAAGTATTTTAAGAAGCAACCACAAGAAAATCCCCCATGAAACTTCCAGAGAAAAATAAAAATTTCCAAGAGCTGTTTTTCAATAAATAATTAGAAAAGCATCTGGCTATATGCTTTATTTCCACAGAGCATCATTTGTCTCTGGTTCCAGATCCCAATGATAAGCATCGGTACCTGAATTTAGTAAATAGCTTCTCTCATTTTCCTCTATGGTCTCTAATGAGGTTGTACGTTATTTTACTGATTGTTGATAATAGGATGTTTTAATATTGGTCTTTCCTTGTATTCTCCTACTTGCCCAGCTATATTTCTATATATTACTCTACTGAATAACCTGGCGTGGAGTCTGTCTTTCCAGCTTTACCTCATCATACTCATAATATTTTATCCAGTCATTGCCTTGCTTGTTTTTCAGTGGTTTTACAACTCATTGTCATTAGAATGAACCAATAAATGAAAATGGTTTAAAGGCATTAACAAACACCCTAAAAGCAAAAGAAGAGGGTTCAAAACCCCGAAAAGAAATAGAAATTCCAAATGCCACATGGAAATGTCTTCATATTTTAAGGAAGAAAGAGGAAGAAAAACAGGTAACTTGTGCCTTATGTTTTGTAATTTTTAAGTAAGCCATTCTTTATGGGAAAATTTGAAGCAACTGAGACTATGATACAGGTGAATTCTGTTTTCCAAGATTACTTCAGCAAGGTAGTGAGTCTCCAGAGAAAGGCAGATGAGTTCTGTTATGCACATAAAGCATTAAAGAGTGCCAGAGAGCTCTGTCAGCCCTTAGTGCACAGCAGCAACAGAACGATGTACATGTAACTCAAAATACCCCAAACCAAAACAATTTCAGGGAATTGCTAGTAGGTGGGAAATTAATAGATTTTGAACAGTTCCCTCAAGCATAGTGCAGAAGGAAACAATGAAAGAATTTCTCTATATCTATGAGTTGTCTGGCAAAAGAGAATGGCTAGCCACAATACTTGAGAATTATTTAAATATGTAGCTTCAAGGTGTAAAATGACTGACAAACAAGAAAGGCATTGACTGGATAAAATATAATGATGAAAGATCAAACACAGGATTTTCATATTGATTCTTTTTGTCTGATGCTTCAAAGTATGTGGATCCACAATGTAGTACTGCAAAGAAGACAGGAAAGATTCTAGGCAACTGATATTATATGTTTACAGTTTTATTGAGTAGTTTTCAAGTAGATGACGTTTCAGAAAAAAAATAGTTGCAGTTCACATCTAAGTCACTAAACAATTTCTCTCTGAGATAAAAAGTTTACTTAGACATCTATAAATTCAATTAAGAAAACAAAAGTAATTAAATTGTTGCAGGATCTGTGCATTAAAGATATAGTTTAAATTATACAAGAATGCAGTGTTGGAATCCTATAAATAAATTAATTAGCAATTTGAATATTTTGCTGTTTCTTATCTCATACATCATAAAAGTATTAAGTATAAATAGAGAAATAGCTGGCAAATACTTTAAAGAATCTTGTTTGTGTATGTTTTCAAAAGAAAAAAATAGATCTATACCTATATGGGTTAAATTATAACCAGTAAAAATTTAAGACAGAGGTAAATATATACCTATTTTTACCACATCACATTACCTTGAATTCCACATCAAAAAATGTCTTTCATTAAGATTCCTAAGTTTAAAATTACCTACATGATAGTTTTCTGAACATTTTCAATATGATACTGAAGTGATAAATTTAATAATATTTTATCATATTTATAGAGGAGATATTTTCCCCAGAGACACAGAGACAATTTTCAACTCAGTCAGTACAATGCATTGGTCAAAATATGAGCTTTGAATTTCCTTAAAAGGCAAAATAATTATATCCTTGATAGTGGCAAACGTTAAGATAAAGTGAAAAAATTCATTGTTTATATAACAGGTTACTCACAAATTTGGATTATTTAGCAGCTATCTTTCAAGCGTGAGCATTCACATTCAACAACTGTAAAACAAACTGTGAATTGTTGTACTGTACTTGACAATACCCTTGTAATGGAAATTAAGTTCAAGTGTTATAGGAAAAGAATTGATCAGAATTATATATAAGTATTTTGCCTTTCACAACACTTGGCTGAAATTGCACTGTTTGCTTTAAAAGATGTAAGTAAGAAAAATAAATGAAAGAATAGAGCAAGTATTAGAAAGAGAGCAAGGAAGAACATATGGGGGGGTTAGAGAACAAGGAAGAACATATGGAAGGCTACTATTTTTAGAAGGTCTAATATTTTTATTTATTTTTATATTTTAAAGCAATCTTTTCTCTTTTTACATGCCAATCCCAGTTTCTCCTCTCTCCCCTCCTTATGCTTCTCCCACATTTTCCCACTCTGTTCCCCATCCGCTCTTCAGAGAGGGTAATACCTTCCATGTCTGTCATTACTTGAGGCAGGACCAACGTGCTTTAGCCCCAAGTTGGGCACCATCTGTTATAGCCACACATTGGGGTGATATCTGTTAGGATCCACCCTCAATGGGGTGTGCATGTTCCCAGATAGTGGCACATGGTCTGGTAATGGTCCCTGGTTCCTGGCAGGGTTACCAGGTGGTAGAGAACACAGCTAGCTAGCCTAGTAGACAGCTGCCAATCACAGCCTTCGGGAGCCAAGCATTTGAGAATGCTAATGCTATATGTAAGGCTGCTTTAGGCCTTACAGTAACAAGGATGACATCTCTGATTTTGTTCAGATTTGTTTAGATATCGGTCCCTTGTATACACAGTCACTGCTGCTGCTTTACAGGGAAAGACAGTTAAAGATGTTCTTTTCCAAAAGAGAAATCAAGCTTAAGGCTCACTCACCTAATGGAGTTTCTGTTCTAAAGAAAGACCAGATGGTTGATCAATTAATTTTTTTCTTCCTAGAGTGCAAATTGGAAATCAAGCTAAGGGACATAGGAGTGGAGAGACTCCACTTGGTTCATCTGATGCCTATTGTTTATAAGCCATAGGTCCACAGTGACCAGAACTCACTTTGTTTATAAATGGAAAAGCATTGATGGTCTTCTTGATACTCATGAAGATATTTCTGTCATAAATGCCAGTCAATGGCATCCAAGGTGTCCTAAAACAGAGACAATTACACAGTTATAATGGATTGTTCAAACTCAAAATCCTGAACAATGTAGCAATGAGCTTTATTGTAAAGATGGAGGGGGTTAGGAAGGAAATTTTCAGCCATACATTGTTCCTCACTTCCTTATAAATTTGTGGGGCTGAGACATTATGACAAGAATAGGGGTGTATTTATTTCCCCCAACACATTTATTGCTAATCAAATATTCCAGCAAGGGCTGTTACCTAATCAAGGGTTGGGCAAGGAGAATGACGGAAGGATTGATCCTACCATACCTAAAAAAAGGCCTCCAGGTCATCCTCACCCCCATTCCAGAAGACTGGCAGAACTTTGGAGGGTGTAGCACAGCTCTGCCCTGCCCAGACAAGCACTTGTGAAAATGCAAATGAGTAAATGGTACCTGTCAGGTAGTGAGAGCTCTTACATCTTGGATTAGAAAGACAGCATACAAACTTTAATTTATTTCCAGAGGTTATTTGGAAGATATCTAATGTCTATAGTCCATTTAAGGAAGACAAGATCCCCTGAGTAGATTGGGAACATGGGGACCTTTGGAGAGGTTTGAAGGGGAGGGGAGAGGTAGGGAGTGGAGCAGAGAAAAATGTAGAGCTCAACAACAACAACAACAACAATAATAATAATAATGATGAAGTTGTTTACAGGGGATCTTGAGATTATCCTAATTCCTCTGGCCAGCAAATGGAAGCTGCTAAACAAAATTCTAGCTCTAATAAAGCATGCAATAACATATTCATAGAGCTTTGACAATATGACTTCCTAATAAGCAAACAAGGAAACAAATAAATAAGGAGGAGTTATACCCTCAGTCTATGTTGAAAGGGACTCATTCCTGTTTTAAAATAGGGTCAAAAAATGTTGTGCTTTTTCACAGGAAGAAAATGAAGCTTGATGAATGCTTGTAGAACAGATGAGGACCAGCCCTGATGAAACAGCAGCTGCAGAGCCCATCACGGAAGTATTACAATGAGACTACTAAACCTGTCATCATACTTTAGTCTGAGAAGGGAAGGAAGATCGTGGTGACGGTGGGTGATTTTCAGCTTGTTGGTGTATCAGCTGCACAAACTTCCAGACCTTAATGAGTTCTATTTACTTTGGTCAAGAATATTGACTATTTGACAGTTTATACATCATATATCTTGGAACACAGAACTCATTTTTACCAGTATGGTGTTCCACCAGCTATTGAAATAAAGGACCTGAGAAGTGATACCTCAGAGAATTTCCCCTCTGGGGGACACAGACTCGTTTAAGCAATGGAGTTGCTATTATGAAGGCAAAGAGATTGAAGCCCCTCTTCAGAAATGAAAAGAAATGGCATAAAAGATTTTGCTTATACATAGAGAATGGGACAATTCAAACTTTGAAAGTTAAGAGCAGTAATAAGAGTGGACTATAGGAAGAAAAACTCATAGCTATCTCATAAAAAAAAACTTTCTTGTCTTTTGATTAGAATAGATTTAAGAAAATTGTGATTTGACAAATTGTTTATAGTGAATTTCATACTCGAATTATTATATTGACCTGTTAATGTTTGTAACTACTTTAGTTCATCATGAAGATGTTACTGATTAGAAAAAGCTTAAAATTTGTCAGAGAAATTTTGATACGATTAATAAATCCTTAGATTTGATATGTTTAATAAGATGAATTTGGATTTTGGGGCAGTTAAAAACTGTTAAAGTTTCCCTGGACCAATTTTAAAAGGCCATTCCATCGTGGTAATCCTCCAATTCTTTACTAGGAGATATTGTGGCCATATAAGCATGTATATCTAAAAGCATTATCTGCTTGCATATGATTATGTAGCTGTTAGTGAACTCCCTAAACAAAATATTGACTCAGAGGTGCACAGTGTCTAGAGGTGCACTAATCCTTAACCTTTTTTTTTTTTTTTTTTTTGCAGAGACTAGTAATCAATGACAGGTAAGATCTTTGCCCCAAGCAATCTAAGACAGCATTGACATGATGGAATGGATGTACCTATGATAAGTAAGTCTGGGAAGTGGAAGAAGATGACCACACCGCCACAGAGTTCTTCCCTGGAGCAGAAGCATAGGTGTGCTTGTGTAAAGGTGCCACATTTTCTTTATCCATTCTTTGGTTGAGGGGTAATCTGGGTTGCTTCCAGGTTCTGGCTATTATCCTTTGTGTAGGTGTCCAAGAGTGGTATTGCTAGATTTTGAAGTAGATTGATATCCAGTTTTCTGAGAAACCACCATACTAATTTCCAAAGTGGCTGTACAGTTTGCAACAGCAATGGAGGAGTGTTCCCTTTACTCCACATCCTCTCCAGCATAAGCTGTCATAAGTGTATTTTGTTTAGTCATTCTAACTGGAGTAAGATGGTGTCTCAGATTTTGCAGGGAAGAGACAAAAGGGAGAAAATATATATATATAATTATATTTAATCTCAAAAATAAAAGAAATAATAAACTATGTATCTGAGTTTGTTTCTTCAGTGAACACCCTTACATAATATATTTCTTAAAACTGAGGTGTCTGTAAATCTTTTACAAATATATAATGAAATGTACTAAATTCCCTAATAATAAGATTCAGTTACTGACCAGGCAGTGGTGGCAGAGACAGGTGGATCTCTGTGAGTTCAAGGCTAGCCTGGTCTAAAGAGTGAGTTCCATGAAGGCTCCAAAGCTACAGAGAAATCTTGTCTAGAAAAACAAACAAAAAATGATTCAGTTATTAAACTATTGAACTTTTAAAAAGTCCTTTGGAAGCATCATACCAACATAGGTCATAAATTTGAAGAATATTCTTTCACTGCTAAAGTTTACATTGATGTGATTCCAAGTTTTGAAATTTCTTTTTCAATGTCCCCAGCTAGGTACTTGGGCAGCAGAGGAGGGGGTGCCTGAACTGACCTTGTCCCATAGTTACATTGTTGAATATCTTGATCGTCACCATAGAAATTTCACATGATGGATGGAGACAGAACCAGAGACCCACATTCACATCAGAGCAAGGGACTGAGCTACCAAGGTCAGTGGAAGAGTAGGAGGGAGAAGAGGAGCAAGGAAGTCAGGGCCGTGAGGGACTGGCCCACCAACTGAGACAGTGTACTTGATCTATTGGGAGCTTATCAAATCCAGCTGGACGAGGACTGAATGAGCATATGACCAAACCGGACTCTCTGAATGTGGCTGCCAACAGGGACTGACTGAGAAGCCAATGATAATGGCACAGGGACCTATCTATCTCTTCTGCATGTATTGGCCTTTTGGGAACCTATTCTATATGGACGCACACCTTCTTAGACCTGGATGGAGAGGGGAGGGCCTTGGGCTTTCCACAGGGCAGGGTATCCTGCCCCATCTTAAGGAAGCAGGGGGAGGACGGTGGGGTAGTGGGGGAGCAGGAGGGCCTGGGACAAGGGGAGTAAATGTAAATTTTTCTTTTAAATTTAATAAAAAATAAAAAATAAAAGAAAAAGTTCTGCATATGAAGAAGCTGGCAATCCTTCTCCATTAAGCCCTCCTCCTCAATATGTATGAACTCATTTTAGCAAAAGAGAAACAAACAAAACATATAATGTAAAACTTCAAATTCAAGACAGAATAATGATGTTAAGTAAAATCATCATGAAAATTTTAGAATTTTTACGCACGATGTTGTAATGTTTTTTAAAAGCAGATACAACTGGGAGTTCACATGTCCTATGAATCTCATGTCCATCAATACTGTTCTGTTACAGAAGTATACTACAACAGGGCTTAAAATATTTCCAACTTTTTTTTTCTCAGAGATTCTAGAAATTTGGAAGTAAAGGAGAAGACAATTCTCCCATTTATAACTTAGCATTTTACAGTCTTATTGTGGCAAATTAATTTGTACTTTGTATCAATTGCTCTTTACTATAAAAAGAAGCTTCTCTGGAGGGTTAAGAGACACACTGATCAATAGGCATAAAGATAACTTAGGAGACAATTTATTACTATATACATTTAAAAGAGTAGTAGTATTAAAGTCTCCCCTTAGGTCTCTGAACTAACCAGCCACAGATTTATTACCCTGCCAACAGTACCAAACATGAGTTCCATCTTTTGATATGGGATTTAAATTTATTCAGGGATTGGTGTGTTAGTTCCATAATATACATGCCACTATTGCACCACTTGATATTCCTTGCTAGATCAGTTATTAAAGCTGGTAGGGTTCACATTTGTGTAAGTCTGGTAAGATTATTTTTTCTCCCAGAGTTACATATATAGCACCTTGTAGGTCTATGAAAGCTAGTTGGAAGGAAGGAAGTCAGTACCAGCTTAATTTCTTCATGTCCTATGATTGAAGCATGCAGTGTCTGCAGTAATAGAGTTTACCATGCTCTGGAGGATAATCAAGAGCAGTGGCAATAACCTGTGATAGTTAGGGTGGTCCATGGAAACCCACTGACCAACAACTCAAAAATAATAACTCAAAAAATAATCGAATCTTGAATCTTGCTTTTTAATCATTACTACTGTTTTATTATATTTTTATTATGTAAAACATGTTTTAAATGCAAACGTATTTTGATCACATACTTCCCCTCCCCAAAGTCATTCCAGGATACTCTCCTCTTCCTCACCCACAGAATTTTATTTCAAAAGAAAAAAAATACAAAACAAGTCCCCCAAAGCAAACAAACAAACAAAAACACCAATACTCCTCCCCCCAAAACACCGAACTGTAGCCAAATAAAAGCACATTAGAAACTTGAGGGTCCTGTTCTATGTTGATCAACTACTTTTGAACTTGAAACCTATCCTTGAGTAGCTAATATAGCCAGTGTCACTTAATTGCAGAAAACTGATATTCCCTATCCCAGCAATTATGTTTTTAAGTTTTACCCTACTGGATAGATTATCATTCATTAATTCATTAATGCAATACATGCATTTAAAAAATAACAAAATATAAATGTGTTATTTATAATATAATTATATAAAAATATATCTAAATTATATATAAATATATATTTGTAAATATATAAAAATAAATATAAAATATATTAAGTAAAACAAAAGCTATCATACTGTAATTGGACAAGACACATGAACAGAAGAATAAAAGCCCAAAAGAAGACACAAGAATCAGAGACCCAATCATTCACACATTCCAGAACTCATAAAAATCACTAAACTAAAAGACATAATTCATACCCAGTAGTTCAGAACTGTACAGGTCCTACAATAACTTTATCTAAATTATTGTATTATTAATAAAAACTCATGAGTAGTCAAATATCTGGGTAAAAACTTTACTCATCAGAGAAGTGGTAAAGATATGGCCAGTGACATCCTCTCTCTCTCTCCTTCCCTGACCCAAAAGGCCTGAAAATCTTTTAAAGCCAAACCCATTATTTCCTGTTTCTGTCTGTATGTATCTTGAACCCTCCAAAATTTCTATGACAAATTTGAGTCAGATAGCTGCTAACTCTGACCCCTGATTCAAGGTTAAACTTTATTAGCAGTCTTAGAATGAAATCAATATTCTGTAAAACTTCCCTTTTTTTTCTAAGTAGAAAGGAAAGTTTGTAACTCTAACTTACTAAAATTATATAATACAAGAACAGTTATAAGGTAAGAATTGTATTCACAATGTCTAGCCCATCTGTATTTGAAAAATTTGGAGAAAGTACTCTAATATCTATCCTACTTTGGTGAGTCCAAAGTTTTATAACTAAACTGCTTTCCATTGTAACATGTATTATCAATCTAAAAATATTTTTTAACCTTAAAACATTGTACTAGATAAACAACTTAAACTTTTATGTTTCTCAACCTTAAAAACTTTACATATCTTATTTAAGTTCCTTTCCTGAACTTGGTAACAAGAAAACTATAACATTAAAAATATCTATTCTTCAAGGTCATCAATGACCTGAGAAGGATATAATGTTACCCAAGTAAAGAGCAGCACAGAGCAAGGAAATTCCAAAGCTTTAGAAAGGACAAAACCAGCTGGCTGTTTGGACAGTCACTCAAAATTTCTATGCATGGTGGTGCATGCAATTTCACCATTAGTAAAAGGTATTACAATTTCTACTGGGTCTAGTCATTAATTGATGATGTTTCAATTTTCCTCTCAGAATCAATTCAGAAACTGTTTCTTGTTTTTTTTGTTTGTTTGTTTGTTTTGTTTTGTTTTTCGAGACAGGGTTTCTCTGGCTTTGGAGCCTGTCCTGGAACTAGCTCTTGTAGACCAGGCTGGTCTCAAACTCATAGAGATCCACCTGCCTCTGCCTCCCGAGTGCTGGGATTAAAGGCGTGTGCCACCACCGCCCGGCCAGAAACTGTTTCTACAGAGGTCTTTATCTTTTTACTGTCCGTGTGGTAAATATATCCATTCTATTATCTTCTCTCTGCATAAGAGTTTCTGTAGAAGAATGCATAAAAGATAGTATGAACATGATATGATTGATCATGCTCTGGTTCCAAGTGATCCACATGTGCATTCTGTAATTTTTTTTTCTACCAAGGCCAATCCTCTCTCAGTTTCGATTGATAATTTTCTTTGATTCTTTAAATCCTTATCACCTTGCAAGGTTTAAAATAAATTATTATTTATTGATTTGTGAATCCAATTGTGGGCTATTGCCATTTAATATCTCCCAAAACGTTTTGAAAAGCATTAAGAATTTGTAATTGGAGCTGAAGAGATATCTCAGCGGTTAAGAACATTGCCTGCTGTTCCAGAGGTCCGGAGTTCAATTCCCGGCAACCACATGGTGGCTCACAACCATCTGTAGTAATATCTGGTACCCTCTTCTGACCTGCAGAACACTGTATACATAATGAATAAATAAATCTAAAAAATAGAATTTGTAATTGATCTCTCCTGATTTGGACTTTCTGTGGTTGAATTTTCTGCAAATCTATCTTATATCCTATGAATGAATAGAACAAATTGTATTCCCCAACAAAGCAATTTTTTTCAAACATTCTTTTTGTAGGGACCTGCATCTGAATCAGCTTGTAGGACATCATCCAATTATAATAAATTATAGATTGAGGAGGCTATGTATTATTTCCAATAGATGTCGTACAAAATATTGACATAAGGTTGAGTTGTTTAACACCTTTTATAGAAGAATATTCCACTGATAACTTTTAGCAGGCTGGGACCTATGTACATTGGCACTGTGAAGGAAATTTTTCCCTATTTAGTTCTTGCAAAAGTATAGTTTAAAATCAGTCTTTTAAATCTATCACTAAATAAACCATCCTTTAGGTAATAAAGTAGGCAAGGGAATTCCAGGCTTTAAGAAGCCTATTGAATGGATCACCTTAATAGCTCTTAAATATGTTACCATTCTTCATTTTCCGGATTTCTTTTTCATGACAACATAGTAGACCAAAGACTGGTAAATTTTTCAATATGTTGAGCATTTATCTATTGCTTTACCAGTTCTATTAACTATATTTGTGCTGATGGCAAAGGCCATTGTTTGCCATACCTTTTGCATACTCTAGAAGGTTGGGGACTTCTGTTTGAATAACATCTAGAAAAAAATATTTTTTTTCTAGGAAGGCTTTGCCTGCAATCCCTTTCCAGATGTCCTTCTTTACCACTATTAAAACATCTGACATATTGCTGGGTGGTAATGGTACATGCTTTTAATCCTAGCACTTAAGAAGCATAGACAGGCAGATCTCTTTGTGTTTGTGGTCAAGAAAGTCTGTAAGAGATCATCACCATAGAAATTTCACCTGATGGATCGAGATAGAGTCAGAGACCCACATCCACATCAGAACAAAGGACTGAGCTCCCAAGGTTCAGTTGAAAAGCAGAAGGTGGGAGAAGATGAGCAAAGAAGTCAGGTCTCTGAGGGACTGGCCCATCAACTGAGACAGTGTACCTGTTCTATTGGGAGCTGGACCAGGACTGAATGAGCATATGACCAAACCAGAGTCTCTGAATGTGGCTGCCAACAGGGATTGACTGAGAAACCAATGATAATGGCACAGGGACCTATCTCTTCTGCATGTAGTGGCTTTTTGGGAACCTAGTCTATATGGCTGCACACCTTCTTAGACCAAGATGGAGGGGGAAGGGCCTTGGGCTTCCCTCAGGGCAGGGTACCCTGCCCCCTCTTAAGGAAGCAGGGGGAAGGAGGAGGGATACTGGGGTAGCTGGAGGGCCTGGGACAAGGGGAATAAATGTAAATTTTTCTTTTAACAATAAAAATAAATAAGATAAATAAAATATTAAAAAGACATTCATCTTTAGAGAAAATATAAGAGAAATTTTCAATGTGTTCTAATACAAATCCCTAATCTCTGGAGTACATGGCAAAAAGTCTGTTTCAACTTAAAAAAAAAAAAAGAGCTAGTTCCAGTACAGACTTCAAAGCTACAGAGAAACACTGTCTCAAACAAACAAACAATGCCAACAAAATAAAAGGCATATTTATAAATTTGAGTGCTGGGCTCTAGATGATGAGTGTATATAAACTGCTCTATTAATAAAAAACTTAGGAGTCAAATATTGGGGTAAAAGCCTAATTGATCAAAGAAATGGTGAATAAACAACCAGCAAACCTTCTCTCCTTCCTCTTATCTAAAGGGTCAAGTAATCTTTCTGAGCACTTTCCTGTTACTTCCTGTGCGTATGTATCTTAGGTTCCCCAAACCTCTATGGCTAATACTGGTCAGTTAATCACTTACTCTTCCTCCCTGATTCAAGGTTAAACTTTATTAACAGTCGCAGAGTATCACTGTGCAGTCAAATATCCTGCAAAAATCCTGTGTATGCTGTCTCGGTCTCTGTGAACTCATGTGAGCATTACTCATTAATTTAGAATATCTTATTTTTCTAGTATGCTCCATCCCCTCTCACTCTTATACTCTTTCTGCCTACTCTTCCACAGGACGCCCTGAGCTCTGAGGGAGGTATTTGATGGAGACATCCTACTAAAGATTGAGTGTTCCAAGATCTGTCAGTCTCTGCATAATATCTGGTTGTGTTTCTATATTTGTTCCCATCTGCTTGTGAAGCAAGCTTCTCTGATGATGTTAAACAAAACACTGATCTGTGAGTATAGCAAGATATCATTAGGATACTCTTTTTACTGTAGTATGAGGCACGGGCCATGCTCCCAGTGCCCAGCTAGCTTAAACCCAGAAATAATTAGACAGAAACTGTATTACACAGAAACTGTTTTCATTTAAACACTGCCTGGCCCATTAGCTCTAGCCTCCTATTAGCTAACTCTCACATCTTAACTCAACCCATTTCTAATAATCTGTGTAGTACCACAAGGTCATGGATTACCGGGAAAGATTCCTAACCAGCCTCAGTCTCAGACAGGTGTAATATGGTGTCTGCCACACTTCCTTCTTCCCAACATTCCATCCTGTCTACTCCGCCTATCTGATTTCTGCCCTATCAAAAGGCCAGGCACTTTTCTTTTTTCAACCAATGAAAGCAATACAAATACAGAATGACCTCCTATACTAATTTTTCCTTCTTTGGATCAATTTTTTTTAGGGTAATCTAGCCTCTGGCTCCTAGGAACACAATAAGATGGCTTTTTATTCATAACTATTATATCTAGGGGATACATTGACCAATATGATACGGTAGGGACATTTAAAACTCTGTTTCTTAATGTACATATTTTAGGATGGATCTATAGTAGTTTTCCATATGTCATTTTCAAATGCCTTTAGTGTTTATTATTGTTCCTCATATGTCTTCATCTATTATCCTTCTATCTCTACCATTTAACCCACACTCCTACTCTTCCCCTACATGTGTTTTTACTCCTGTCCTTGACATCCATCCTCAGGACCCCTTACTAGCTTCCCATCTTCTACTGCAATTCCAAATTTAAATACACACATATAAATATTGAAATCATATTGAGAGAGAGCATGAAGTGTTTCTCTTTCTGCACAGGTCTAAACTTGCTGAGAATGATTGTTTCTAGTTCATCTATTTACCTATAAATTCCGTACGTCCATTGTGGACAGGGAAGAGCTCATGAAGTTCCGTCAGCTGCTGAGGAGTTAGTGACAACTGACAGCTTCTTAGGTAGAGAGATTCAGTTTTCTTTAGGAGTGTATCCTGTAGGGTGGCCCAGGAGATGGCCCCGGAGCCATGGACACTAAGTCAACTCAGGGAGTTAAAAGGGAAACATAAATTCAGAAAGACATAGTGATAAGCAAGATAAGAGAGAAATTTGAGGGAATATATATTTCAGGTGAAGCTATTTCACCAAATGCATTATAAGTGTGCATGAAATTGTCATTATATATGTATTCTTACCTAGTAATAAAACAACAAAAATTCACCTTAATATCCTGCTTTAATAATCTCATACCATAAAGAGATATTTTGCAAAAATAGGAAAGCAAAACCTTATGATTCTACAAGTCAATGATTCTAATTTGATATCTTTTAAAAAATTTATCCAGTTTCACTTTAGCAAATGGTACCTATAAAATAAGTCATAAACTTATGAATTGCTTTTGTTTGAAGCTCTGTTGAACCAGAACCAGAAGATAAGGCCTACATACTGTATGTTTAGCAATTGTTAAAGAATAAAGGTCTTAGTAGGCTCTTTGCAACAGTGTATATAGAAAATATTCCATAATTATTGTGAAATAGTGTGATTGAAGGGTCATTTACAAACAAATAAGTGGTATTTACTGTTCAAATGTATGACCCAAAGTCTATGGTTTTGAAATTATATTCCCAGCAGTGTAGTATGTAGATATAATCTAGAATCTGCATTAGGTTAATGAATTAATATTGTAACTGGAGGTACACAATAGCTACACAAGGTGTGACAGTTTGGCTCACTTTTCTCTCCTGGGCCTTTCTGTCTTTGGCAATCTGTGATGGTTTCATGCAGCATCAAAACACTGAACACACATGGTTTCTGAGATCTTGAATATTACACTTTTAGAACTGTAAGAAATATATGCTGTTTTGGGTCACCAAATTTCATATATTCTGTTATAAAAGTACTAAGCAAAAATAGAAAAATGATAAGATTCTAAACCCAGGTATCATAAAGACAGAAATATGCTACTTTCGAGTTGTTGCTAAATTTTCAGTGAAGATAAATAAATATTTCTTCCCAAGAATTGTGAATACAGAAATAAGTTGTGCTATGCCAAGATTCTTACTACTAGCCTAGCCTGTTTAGATTATATAAAAATTAGATTATATATAAAATCGTGTATACTTAATAATTCAATGTGCAGTGAAGAAAAACCAAGGCACACTCTGCATAGAAGTAGCCATCTCCTTATTCCTCTACCTTTGAATTTGGTGTTTCATGCCTGCTTTGCGTTCGTTTCAACTGCGTTTATTTTCTTCATAAAAGAAAGTTGCATAGGATTTCTTGTGTCTTTCTGTCCCATTGGCTTACTATCTGATTTCTGTAGAACCATGTGTTATCACATTTATCATTAGTGGTGATATTGTAAATGCTACCATCCTTCAAATAATGAAAGATTCATTTTAAATATAAAGGTAAACATTTTTCTTATAAACAGATTACATACTTCATGAGTCATTTTCCTGTTTTCTAGAATTCTGTACTAACAAGTATTATAAAGCTTCATCATAAAAATCCTTTCTAAGGTTGACTATCATTAGAATGAGAGGATCAATGTAAGAAAGCTCACATTTTGCAAGACTCCTTTTTTCCTGGTTTTTAAACTGTATACTTTGCTGAATGATTGTCATTAGATCTTGGAATGATATGATGAAAATATACGTTGATCTTTATAAATAGTGTATGCTGTATCAAAGTTATTTATAAATAGAAATATGGAATGATACAATTTAAATTAAATATTCCCAATCCACTCTATGAATATAACAGTTTATGTGGTGATTTGAAAGAAAATGGCCCCTGAAAAAGAGGGACTATTGGGAAATTTGGATTTGTTGGAGCAGGTATGGCCTTATTGGAGGAAGTATGTTACTGTGGAGGTGGGTTTTGAGGGTTCCTATTTTCAGTATACCACACAGTGTGACAATCACTTGTCAGAGGTAACTTGTTTGTTCCCAGCTGCCCAAACCACAAAATAATCACTCAGAAACTATATTATTTGAAATACTGTTTGGCCAATAACTTAGGAATATTTACTCTTATATTAACCCATCTCCATTAATCTGTGTATTGCCACATGGTTGTGGCTTACCAGTAAGTTTCCATCCAGTATCTGTTTCTAGTGGGGCTACATGGCTTCCCACTGACTCTAACTTCTCTCTCCCAGCATTCAGTTTAGTTTTCCCTGCCTAGCTCTACTCTGAGCTATCTCAGGCCAAGGCAGTTTCTTTATTCATTAACCAATAAAAGTAGCACATATACAGAAGAACCTCCCACACCATTTCCTTTTTTGTGTTTAAATAAAAAGGTTTTAAATTTAACATAGTAAAATTACATATACTTATATCTACCTTATCTTTTGTCATAACTAAGGAAAACTATAACTATCTACTCTTCAACTCCTCAAAAGATTCCAAAAAGACATAATATTACCTAATTAAACAGAAAGTACATTGTAAGAAACTCCCAAAACTCTAGAATTGGCAGAGACATTGCCCAAAGTTCTTCTGTATCATTAGCATCCTTCTTCAGCCTACAGGCCCACAATATCCAGCATACTCTTCCATGAAGCAGGGAATTTGAAGATGCTTCTTCTGTGTCTGGCAGACTCTTTCATAAATCAGGAACCCTGAAGGATCATCTCACCTTAAGACAATTTTAGCAGTCATTTTTTTGTGGGTCCTGCAAGTGAAGTCGACAGTTCAGGCAAGAGCAGTTTGTTACTCAAATGGCTAGCAAACATCATGAGGAGCTTCTTGGATACCAATCATTCTATTGAAGTAGATTGGTGTTGCTAGAAGCAGATGTGTCTCATTGTCATAAAAATTCTTAAGCTATTAAACATTTTAAATGCCTTATTCTGTAACCATTTGAAAGGTTTGAAGAATATATATCTAACTGAAATATGCTTTATATATCTAGAAAACCTAACATAACTACAAGATTGACTATTATAGATGAATACCTATTAACCTGTATTTCTTAATTATACATTACATTTTTAAATGAGCTGCACAAATACAATACCTTAATTAAGAGCAGAAATAATCATATATAACAAAATTGATCTTATATTTGTATCAATAAACCCACGCAAAGTATTGATTTCTACAGCATATCTCCCTTAAAATGTAAACCAACATTTATAAACAATCATTTAGGGAATTTGGATGTAGTTCTCTCCAAAATGCTTCTTTTTTATTGGGTGAAGTAATTTGGGGGTTGAAGGATGATGGAGACCTTTGTGGGGTCTTCTTCCATCAAACCACATTAGTTTGGAAGGATTCCACAGGTTCTCATCCTCTGAGGAAACAAAAGAACCTCTTTTTCCAAAGAAACAAATCCTTAGACCCAAATTCTAAAGTCAAGATTCCTTTAAAATATATATGTTAGTTTAGCTTAGCAGTTCCCAGAGTCAAAAATCTCTCTACAGTCAAAAAATTCAAAGAAAACATAATCTATATAATCTTGACACTCTGTATATTCCATTTTTATGTTTCTTATTTGCTTTTACTCTATTACTTTTTAAATTTTATTTTATTATATTTATTTCTTTAATCTATCACTGTCTATATTCTATTGGCTTTTTGGGAACTTATTCTATATGAATGCACATCTTCCTAGACCGAGATGGAGTGGGGAGGGCCTTGGTAGTCCCATAGGTTAGGGTATCCTGCCCCATCTTAAGGAAGCAGGGGGAGGGCGGTGGGGTAGTGGGGGAGCGGCAGGGCCGGGAACAAGGGGAGTAAATGTAAATTTTTCTTTTAACAATAATAAAAAAAAGTTTACAAAAAAAGAAAAAATCTAGATTGATATCTTCTTCACTTCTCATAATGAAAATATTTTCTCTGTGTACAGTTGAATGAATAACTGAAATAGAGACATTTGAAAAAATTTTAAGTTACTGATGTATTATTTGTCTATTTTTAAGTTTATTAAATTTTCATTATGGTAGAATATTAGATAATGAATGTATATATTAGAAAGTCATGGCCAATGAAAATGTTTAGCTCATGAAAAAACAGAGGAACACAATGGTGCATATATGCATTCATTATAAATAATAAAAGCAGGGGGAATTGAGGTTAAGAAATTACCTATAAATTCCTATAAATACTGAAACTTGATCGTTGCAAGACACTGAAACAAAGGATTAATCAAAGTGTGCCAAAGATCTTTGAAGAAGGACTGCTATGTACTTCCCAGTAAGATACAATGGGATAGAGAAAATGGATATTAAAAGAAATCCAGACGACAACAGTGACTATTAAAATAGACATCCCCAAAACTACATAAAGTTTTTAGAGAAAATTGGTATGTAGGGTACTTTACTACAAGCTTATCATCCATTATGTGCTATTTGATATACTAAATATTTTTAAGTAAAATCCAGGTAAAAGAAGGAGCATTAACTGTGCGTTATCCAATAATAAGAGGTAGCATAGGATTGGAGAAATTAACAGCCACACTTAGAAATTGATTTGCTATGTGAAATCTGGTCACTGGTACACTGAGGTAAAGGAATTCCTTTCAATGAGAACAAGCCAAAACTTCACTGATGAGAATAATCTGGCCAAAAGAATGTGGACTGTGCATGGGAATCTGAAAAATGCAGCGGTGTTTTTCAAACAATTGCAGATAAAAGAATGCAAGCTAAAAATAATCTGTCCACATCCTGATGATAACCAGTGAAAGTGCACTGCCGAAAGTGAAGGACGATAAGAACGGATGGATATATTGCAAGAAGAGAACCGTGAGAGCAGATTCAGATTCCTTCTTTTATTCCTGAATGCAATATGATAACCACTTAATATTTTAATGAAAGAAATAGCATCACGATATTTATCCTTTAATTTTAGTTTGCTACTGTGGATGAGTTGGTTGGGAGTGAAAGGAGGAGTATTGAAGAAAATGAAGAAAGAATTACAGAGACTAAAAGAGGGTGGTGGAATAGTGCTGGAAATAACTTGTCAACTTTGAGATATTTGTGAGCCAGATAGTATTGGTATGGTGTGATATTTAAGGTATGTGAAGGCTACTCTCCTTTCAGCCTTCAGTAATTAATAATGAAACTAGACCTGGACCCTAAATGACAAATGACTTATCTCTTATTTGTGGTTCCTAATTTTAAATATTTAAGTTTGAACATTAACATAATGTAACTACAGAATCTAGGAAAGTGAAACAAAATCAAATGGGTTAAGGATGATGGGAGCTCTAGGTTGAGGAATGTCAGGCCACAGGTGCTGTGAAGGGGGAGAAGATAAATGAGGGAGGGCTTTAACTAGGAAGAGAAAGGCAGCTATATAAAGGCTGAAAGAGGGATAAATAACACTAAAGATGCTTGAAAAACATGGTGGGAATCATTTGTTTATATTTACAATATTTACATGAATAATATATTCATATTTATAAATAAAGGCCACAAATAAGAGATAATACAAGCATTTGTCTTTTTGTGTCCAGGTTACATCATATGCACATACATATGGTCTAAAGGAAGTTATACCACTTAGGGTGATACCAATGTTCTGCAAAGTGTTTTAGACTAAGGAAAAGCCCAGTAACAGGCCTGGTAAACTTCTTGAGTTGTTGGTCAGGTAACTGAGTTAGAGAGATATCCAAACAACAATAATTGTTGCTCTTGGTTGTCTCCCAGAATTTGAAGGTAGAACACTGGCCCTACTGCTAGACCAGGCATGTTGTCAAGAGAGAGAAGCAATCAGTAGTCCTACCCAGATAGAAAGCATTGAAACACAATGACTATAATGGTAATGTGTCCATAATTATGCAAAAGTGGCATTTTTAACTTAGGATAATCAACAGCTGCCTAATTATGCCCAACTCAACAAGATAGAATTCATGCCTAGTACTATAAAACAATTACCAATGGCTAGAGAGGTCATAGACCTGAAAGAACCAACTACTGCCAGGTCCCTAAAGCCGTAAATTTCTACCTTTTTTCTTATACACTCAGATAAAGGTAACTCTAAAACTTATTTTTGTAATAGAGTAAGACTATTTCAGAGAGCCACAACTGGCCAATCCCAACTGATAAATATGCAACTTGAACCTCATACCTATGGCTTAGGGAAATTCATGTGAGGGGAGAAGGCCAGAAAGATTGAAAAAGCCAGAGGGCAAGAAGCATGATAGGAGATAGTACCTTCTTTATTTAACAGAGAAAGCTTAACCCATGAATTCACAATACTGTTGTCTGAGCAGGACCAGCAAATGATGCTACCAGTTAACATGCAAACACAGAGTAATTCCTAGTGATCCAACCCTAGATAAACAACTACAGGTGCCCAATGACAGCCAAGAAAGAAAGAATCAGGAATTAGTTTCCTCCAAAAATAAGCTCCTACATAGTTTTTTCAATCTGAAGTGGTTACACTCGGATATATGTGAATAATCTCTCTCTCTCTCTCTCTCTCTCTCTCTCTCTCTCTCTCTCTCTCTCTGTGTGTGTGTGTGTGTGTGTGTGTGTGTGTGTGTGTGTGTGTGTACTAAAACGAAAACTATCACAGATTTGGGAGGACGGATACTAAAATTACAGGGCATTGAGTGAAGGGCAATAGTGACATAGGTACAGTGCTCCTATATAAAGTTCTGACAAAAAATTAAAAATTAGAAAATAATTAATTTTTGCTCACTTTAGAACATTTAAAAATGTTTCTGAGTACTGCTGAAGAGGCCTGAAACTAAAAAGCAGAAGTAATGTTCATTGTATACTTTTGGGAGATGTCATTATATAAATGTGACTAAAGATGAAGGACTATATGGACAATTCATACATACAATACAAAGTTCTAGAAAAGATCACAGAAGACTGAATAGAGTCTTTTTGCAGTGCTGTTGAGTACTTTCATTACCGCTCTGACAAATTCACTACCAGAAGCAATTTAAGAGAGGAAGGGTTTTTCAAAAATTCCCACACGTGGAAGGGTGCAATCTGCCATAATGGCGAAAGCACCAGTTCAGAATCAGTTGAGTACTCTAGCTGTGGGAGCTTATGTTGGCTGCTTTACATAGTGCCAACAATGAGGAGAAACAGGCTCAAACAGAGGTGGAACCAGCATATGATGTTCAATGCATGTCCTAGTCAGTGTTCTGGTGATGTGGAGAGACACTATGACCATCATTCTTATTTAAAACAGCACATTCCATTCCCTGCTTCCCACAGATTTGTAGCCATATTTTAATACAAAATGTATTTAGTCCAACTACAAAGTCCCCATAGGTTTTCTCAGTCTCAACTCTATTTAAAGTCCAAAATTCAAAGTATCTTTTGAGACTCAAGGCAATGTCAACTGTATAACATTGTAAAATCAAAATTAGAAAGCAGGTCGTATACTTGTAATATACAATAGTATATAATATAAATTGCCAATCCAAAATGACAAAAAATGCATAGTTAGGAAACACTGGATCAAACACAAAACCAAAGAGCAGGGCAAACTCCAAACTCTACATTACCGTGACTAATGTCAAAGCTCTCTTCAGATCTCTAACAACCTTTATTGAGCTTTGTTCATTGCAACAAGCTTCTTTTTCTTGGTTTGGTTCTACACTGCATCTTCGTCTCCCTAGGCAAATATTTCATGATTCCGGCATTATCACCATCTTGGGGTCTCCAACACAATGCAGGCTTTACCTTCACAGCTTCTTGCAATAGCCTCTATGGCCCTTCTTGTTTTTGCTGCCAGGCCTCAGCAGCTTTTCTTAACCATGGAGGATGATTCCACAATCCCATTCTTGATTCCTTGACTTAAAACTCAGAACCACATGGCCAAAGCTGCCAAGTTCTGCCTCTTGCTAGAGGTGGATCAGGGCTCTCTCATTCTATAAATCTCTACTAGGTTTTTTCTTTTGGGTGACCAACCATCTCTGAAATCATGACACAGAGACTTATTTTTAGTCTTAAATGCTTGGCCTAGCTTAGGCTCATTTCTGGCTAGTTTTTTTTTTCAACTTAAATTAACCTGTTTCTCTTTATCTTCCTTTTGACTTAGGGCTTATTACCTTTCTTCTGTATGTCTTTCATTGCTTCTCTATGTCTTCTACCTGGCTTTTTGCCCTGGATTTTCCTTTGTTCTCTCCTCCTTCCTCTCTCTAGATCCTAGTTTTCTCTTCCTATTATTCTCTCTTCCTGCTTTCCCTGCCTATTCTTTCATCTACCTAGCTACTGGCTATTTAGCTTTTAATTAGATCAATCAGGTGCCTTAGGCAGGCAAAGTAGCATAAACAAAAGTAACACACCTTTGCATAGTTAAAGTCTTACTCTGTCGCATAAAAAAATGTCACACATCTTTGCCCAGTTAAAGTAATATTCCACAACATACATCTGCATCTGTTCTCTGGTTTTCTTCACTGCTTAAGCTTTTCCTAATTCTTTTACACAAGTTGGAAAGTTAGCTGGGTAGGGTCTTGCCCTGTGGTCATCACTCCCTTTATTCGTTTTAGCATCAGACTTTAAACGTTTTGTTTCCTTGAGTACTAGATTTAGCTTCATTATACTTCCTGGTGTTCATTTTCTCCTCAATTGCTACATTTTGCATCTTTTCTTTCTTAGAATTCGCCTTTTCATTACAAATTGGCATAAGAATGAGCACCAATAACCACACAACACAGTAAATAATAGGCTATTTTGAAATCTCCTCTGCCATAACCAACAATCCAAAACTTTTCCATTTAGCTTCAGGCAGAATTTTAGACAAGAGCATCAAGCAGACACAATATTCACCAAAATATCACAATGATGGTTGCTAGACCACTTAATCATATCGTTAGTCTCAGAAACATCTGTAGTGGCATTTCAATTGTATTTTTTTCTTTCTTTTTTTTATTGTTGAAAGAAAAATTTACTTTTACTCCCCTTGATCCCGGCCCTCCCACTCCCCCACTACCCCACCGCCCACCCCCTGCTTCCTTAAGATGGGGCAGGATACCCTGTCCTAAGGGAAGCCCAAGGCCCTCCCCGCTCCATCTCGGTCTAAGAAGATGTGCATCCATATAGAATAAGTTCCCAAAAAGCCAATACATGCAGAAGAGCTAGGTCCCGGTGCCATTATCATTGGCTTCTTAGTCAGTCCCCACTGGCAGTCACATTCATAGGGTCCAGTTAAGTCATATGCTCATTCAGTCTTGGTCCAGCTGGATTTGATGAGCTCCCAATATATCTAGCATACTGTCTCTGTTGGTGGGCCAGTCCCTCACGGTCTTGACGTCCTTGCTCATCTTCTGCCTCCTTCTGCTCTTCCACTGGACCTTGGTAGCACGATCCCTTGCTCTGGTGTGAATGTGGGTCTCTCTGGCTCTATCTCCATCCATCATGCAAAATTTCTATGGTGACGATTAAGATATTCAACAAAGTAACTATGGGGCAAGTTCAGTTCAGGCACCCATTCCTCTGCTGCCCAAGTACCTAGCTGGGACTTTCCTGTGAATACCTGGGATCCCCTCTAGAGATAAATCTCTTGCAAATCTTAGAATGACTCCCGTTAATGTAGGTATCTTATTTTCTTCTCCAATATCCACCCTTCCTCCATCTCCACCCTCCCCCAACCCCAGGCTCTCCCCGGTTTTTCCTTTCTCTCTTCTACCCCTCTCTTTCACCTACCCCCTCCCCCAATCCCTACCTCCACCCCCATCCCTACACCCATGCTTCCAACTTTTGTCTGACGATCTTGTTTACTTCCGACTTCCAGGAAAGTCTATATATGTTTTTCTTTGGGTTCACCTTGCTATTTGGCTTCTGCAGGCTTGTGAGCTATAAGCTTAATGTCCTTTTAATAACGACTGCCTGAAGACGTGAGACTAACACAATCCCACTGGTCAGCCTTACAGACCAGATTATGATAACAAGCACCTTTAATCACAGGAGCCACACTAGTTGCCATAGAAACTGGGTGATGCATGCTTTTAATGACAGTGATGCATGCCTTTAATCTCAGCCCTAGAGAGGATTATAAAATGGAAGGAAACATCTCTCAACAGACAGTCTCATTCTAAGATTCTAGGAGGCAGGATCACTATTTTGGTCTGAGGTCACAGTAAGAGCCAGTGGCTGGCTGTTTTACTTTACAAATCTTCAGGTTGAACCCCAATTTCTGTCTCTGAGTTTTTATTAATTGTGCTACAAGATGCTACATTTTTTTCAGCATCACTGTCTTCTACACTGCTACTATTTGGCCAATTAAATCCTCCTTAAAGCTTCCAGCTGCTGTTGTAAACACCAATTCCAAATCCACATTCTTCCAACAAGCAGCATGGTCATGCCTGTTACAGCACTATCCCACTTTCTGGTACCTACTACTTTTCCAGTGTCAGGTGAGGAGACACCACAACAGTTCAAAAAATACAGCACTTAATTGAGACTTGCATAAATTTCAGAGGGTTAGTTCATTATTATCATGGTGGAAAGCATGACCGCATACAGACATACATGATGCTGGGAAAATAGCCTTTAGTTCTATACTCATATCTGCAGGCAGCATCAAGAGAGAGATGCTGGGCCTCACATAGGCTTTTGAAATCTCAAAACCCACACACGTTGACACAATTCCTCTAACAAGGCAACATCTACTTCAAAAAGAACACTCCTCCTAATTATTTTCAATTAGTGCCATTTCTAATGACTAAGCTTTCAAACATATGAGCCTATGGAGGCCATTCTTTTCAAACCCTCATAAAATCTATCCCCTCCTCTAATGATTCATTTCTGCTACTTGTAACCCACTTTTGATGGTTCTTCACCATCCCTTAATATGCAAACAGCTTGGGTATAAGTGTCCAAGCAATAATCCTGTGAAGGGACCTTTTATATCCAAATCATAACACTTATGTAAAAGAAAAATAGCCAACAAAAGAGAATATAGCAAAGGTGGTGATATTTAACACATAAATCAGTTTTTGAGAATAAACATAAAAAAACGTTCATGAAGTTTCAAATGAGGTCGTTGGTGACTATAGAAAAAGAAAGAAAGAAAGAAAGAAAGAAAGAAAGAAAGAAAGAAAGAAAGAAAGAACCTGGACAAAAGAGATGAAACATGCTGTGCTTCTCTAAAAGAAAGAACACTATATGATCAATCATTATAACATCCCGAAATTATCTTATAGGATGAAATGACTTAAACATCCTTTTTATGTAACATAGGTCAGAGTATTTAATTTCATATATAAAAACTGATTCCACATGACATACATTTCATAGCTATTATGCCTGATATCATATTTAAAAGATATTTTCACTTTTGTTCCTGCCATATAAATGTCTTTGAAAGACAAAATGATAAATACTCTAGTAATAATCTAGGAAAAGAAAAAAAGGATAATGTGAGTCTGCCAAATATTGACTATAAAAGGCAAATGGAATGAATATCAACAAATATTTCAAGAAAATTGATCTTAAAAATTTTATGTCTGCTCCTCATTTAGCATGTAAGAAAACTAAACCACTAAAATGACAGTCTTCTTGCCCAGGATATTTTCAAAACATAAAATAAAGTAAATTTGTCTTTGTTGTTATAATGAATGCTAATCTTCTGAATTCAATAAATATTAATAGTAATTTTACAATTAGAAATTTGGTACCTATTCTTCCACAAAAATAATAACAGCTCATCTGTCTCAATTCAGACTATCATAACAGTACACAATCAACTGGATAATTCAGAAACAATAGCACTATACTGCTCAAAATTCTGGAAGATGGGGAGTCAAAAGTGAAGCTACGGGTCAGTTTTGGTTTCTGGTGAGCTTGTTCTGCATCAAAAATGATACTTTTTGCTAGTGTACTCCCTTAAGGAACAGGAAAATAGCTCTCAAGGGTCTCTTTTATAGAACAACTAATATTGGTTACATTGCCGAGGTCATCCTTCTTCAGTTAACATTTGTGGGTTACCTGTAGCACAATAATTTTAGGTTAGCACAAACATTAGGATCTAGTATAAGTTTAAACATTATTAAATGCTTGTTGTATAAGGTGCGGGCGGCTGTCCCGCCGCAGCTAGCTCATGCCCGAAATAACCACACAATAATTATATTAATTTAAATTACTGCCTGGCCCATTATCACTAGCCTCTTCTTGGCTAATTCTCACATCTTATTTTACCCCATTTTATTAGTCTGTAAGTCACCATGAGATAGTGGGCTTACCGTGAAGATACAGCATGTCTGACCCTGGCGCCTTCAAGGTGGCTCTCTCCCTGACTCAGTCTTCTTTCCAGCATTCTTTTCTCTTTTCCCCGCCTACCTAAGTTCTGCCCTATCAAATGGCCAAGGCAGCTTCTTTATTAACCAATGAAAGCAACAGAAATACAGAAGAACCCTCCTACACCAAATGCTGACTTCAAAATTGATCTGCTATAGAAAGAAACTACTTTTTGCCTATTAGATCACTGGTTGGTTAATTTTATCAGCATGGCAGAACATAGATTCCCCAGAAAAGAGAAGCTCAATGAGGAATTCTCAAGATCAGGTTGGCCTGTGGATGTGTTTGTGGTAATTATCTTGGTTAACTGATTTAAAATATTAAGTCAGTTATGTGCAGCATCAATTCCTAAGCAGGGTATCCTGAACTTTAGATAGAAAAAAAAGTAAGCAGGAAACATGAATTATTTGATTTCTCTTTTTCTTGGCTGTAGAAATCCCTACCTTGATTTTCTCACAAAAAGGAACCTTAACCTAGAATTATAAGAGAAAGAAATACTTCATTTTTGGTGAATTTATTTTATCACAGCAACAGAAATGAAACTAGACTATATTAACTTAAAATGAAATATGTATATTTACTTTTTCACACATTAAAGAAAACTTACCATTAACTCTGTTGTCATAGAGTCTAGTTTAGTGATGGATTCTCTGTGCTGTGGTTTCAAATCACTGGCCACAAGAATGCTAAGCAGGAAAGTACTTATTATTTTGAATTATTGTTTTCAGGTTTAAATAATCTTGGCCTCTTATTTCCTTATCTCTCTACTAATGATTAGATTTTTTTGTATTTTAAAAATTCTTAGGTGGACTTTCAGTGCCAAATTAACTACTTCTGGAATAGCACATGTCTACAATGTTGAACCATGATTGCATTGTTATTGTTACTTAAAAATTTAATATTAGACTTTAAAACTTTAACAATGAAACACTATTTTCTAGCATCCAGTGGATGATTAAGAAGAAAATTAATCTTTCAATATAAATGATAGAAATGTTTTCACTGAAAGTGATTGAAGTTTAATGTATTTAGAAAAATGCTATTAAAATATGAAAAAAGAGGCTGATGGATAGACAGAAACTGAGAGGAAAGAAAGGAAGGTGTAGAGAAATTACTGCTTCCATATATTTTTCTTATTGACACTGTTTAGGTTAAAAAACTAAAAATAGTAGGAAAAGAGTAACCCTAATTTTACAATTGAAAAAAACCTGGCTCTGTTTAAAGAACAGAATAGCGTTAAATAATTAGAAAATTATTTGCTAGAATTAGAAAATATTTTTCCCCATAACAATCTTTTGGAAGGTTAACTCTTTCATTTGGTATTGAGAAATGATCTCCTTTAGGGAAGCTCTGAATCATGAAAGGAGCATCTTCCTTGGTCGTTGATAACATTCATGGTTATCATACATTCAGGTTGTTTTACAGCATCAGATGAGCATGACTCCTGCTGTCTATACATGCTCACTATCCGGAGACTTTCTCCCGTGAGTTGTAGCAGTGTAGTTATACACTCAAAGCTGAGGGTTTTCCAGGTCCCTGCTTTGAAATCCGCAGCTGGGGGCCAAAAAAACCAATTTCTTCTATTATATTAAAGCAATGGAAGGACTAAGAAAATCTCTCGTAAATTTAGTTCCTGTGAAGGTAAGATGTAGTTAAAACTCTTTACATTGCTTACTTTGGATAAGGAGGATAAGCTCCTCATCAAAGTACAGTGTTAAATTTACAGTAGGTGTGGATTACCATTGGCTTATGAAAGCACTCTTATTAACGTCATAAAGTTGGTGAATGATAACGTTTAAAGCAACTTAATTAAAACTAAATGTATTAACATGTGAACTCACAATTAATACTTTTAAAACACAATCTAAGACTTTTCCAGACAGATTGAAACAAATATATTACATAAAATGAAGCTAGACAATATTTATTGCAAATAGAGACATCCTAACAGAGTCTAGTGCTCATGTATATAACCTTTCCTTGAGGAAAATATACTTCTGTTAGAATGTGAGAAAGGTAAGTTTTTGTATCACTTTATTTTTTATATTATTCTGGGATACTGAAATTTTCTTAGATATCTTAACTTCCAACCAAATTTTCGATATCCATAGTAGTATCATAAAATTACAGTGAGCATTATAGGCATTTGTCAAGTTAATTGTTTCAGTTAAAATGAATAGAAACTTTTAAAAATCTTTCTAGAGGACTGTACAGCATGATCATAGCACGCACAAAACACAGACAGGAGAATTACAAAGCTGAGGTCAGCCTGAGCAACACAGTAAGTTTGAGATTAGTGTCACACATAGATTTGTGGTTGATCAGTTGATCATATAGTTAGATCAGTAAGAAAACAAAACAAAAAAAGATTCAGACTGTCAGTTAAAAACTGCGTGGACCAATAATCTACAAAATCTACCTTTTTAATGTTCTACATTTCAAGCAAAAAAATTAGATGTGGTCTTGGAAGATCACAAACATTTTCTATAATAGTGATCTCCATCCTAGAGAGATTTTATTTATATCAAAGAGGGCTAGAAGAAAAAGAAAAAGGAATAGAAATGCGTGATGTCTCCATACACACAGAGCACCATAGTTCCTTCCCTCTCAATAGGGTGGATCATATGCTTTTTCCCTAAGAAAAATTAGCATAGCTCTAATACTGTATGGACAATGACTGGGATATGTGGTTTCTCATACTATTACTATCTGTGAAATATCTTGTAACAATCATATCACTAATTCAGAAAATATCTTTCAGCATGTAAAATAAATATTGAGATTAAAAACTTTGGAGATGATGGCTTGTTTCTGCAGGCAAAAGCATCTATCACGAAGCCTGACAACTGAGTTCATTGGCTGGAACTGACATGGACAAAGGAGAGAATGGACCTAAACTATTTTCTGCTTGTGTACTGCGGCACCTTCACAACTAGGCGTTTTCTCTCTCTCTCTCTCTCTCTCTCTCTCTCTCTCTCTCTCTCTCTCTCTCTCTCTCTCTCATACACACATACATATAGAAACACACACAGTTGCGCACCTGCACACAAAAATTAAAGAAAATATAAGTTTTTTTTAATTCATAGTAATGTAAAATGTTGGTGTCCATCAAACTAGTATTGTTCACTATATTCTGGCATTGACAAAACAAATGTCCATGCTAGAAATGTCTATATATCAAGCAAAGGGAATATTTCCAAGTTAAGACAGTTAGAAACTATGATCTAAAGTCCAATAGACTATAAGAAATTAAATATTGTTAAGACTTCAGAGTAGAATCAGACTTCAGATTCAAGTCTTAAGATGAGATTACAGTCATGGGCAAACATCCAGACTACAGTACTCAGAAAGTCCCTGCAGCAGAGACCCAGCTGTGTCCTCACTAGATTCCTGGAGTAGAAAGTAAGCTAGTAAAATGTTTTATTCCAAATAATTAAACCCATAATAATTTGAACATAGAGCTAATAAAAAGAACTAAATCTAACTCATTTCATTGAATTATTTTTATCCATATCATCATAGGTAAATGAGTTCCATAAACTAACATTTTCTTTAATAAATTAAGAAGATTGTCACATTTTTTTAAATTCTTAGACATTTCTATGAAAAATAATTTCATAGAAATTTACTAAAATAAATTGCAAATTCAAATCAACCAAAAATAATAGTTCCTCTTCAAAATAAGTAGAGAAAAAATATAAAAAAAACACTGACAGAACCACACTTCATATAAACAAAAAATTATTGTGTTTAGATGTAGCTGAAATATCTGAGGTCACCTTGAAGATTATATATCAAAGTCTTAAGAATGACCTTTTCTTAATTAAACCAAAGTACCAGACAAATTCATAAAGTAGCTAAAGTGTTATTAGAAAAACATGAGTTGAAAGGGCATAGTCTTACTAGTCTATTTAGTTTTCCCGTGCTGGCTTTGATCAAGCAAGGAGAGCCCACATATTGCTTGCAGGCATGTGTGTATGCCACAGGCATACACAGTACAAGTTACTTCAGAGTCTAGAAGAAAAATAAAAACTGTCATAGGGGAAGAATGCCATTAGCAAGAGAAACAGGAAAAAATAAGCCTTTATAAAAAATAAAGTATAGTACTTCCTAGTACCTCATGCAAATGTTGTATAAAATATGAAAGAAGTAAAGGAAATGTAGCAAGTTAAAATTCTTAGATATGAAGTGTGTGTATAAATATATGTAAATCTGAAGTATATTATGCACTTTGTATTGCAGATTATTGATGGTATATAGAGAGGCTAGCTTTACTGTGCAAGTGTACATTGATCGTAAGAAAAAACAAGCATGAAATAGATAAAATACAGAATATACTTATACTTTACCATTTTTACCCTCATCTGGGCTAAAAATGAATGTGTTTTGTATGTACATAAAACAGCAAAATAGAAATAGTAAGTAATGGGTAAGTAATGTGTGCCCTTTTAAGACATTTGCAGAATGCAGCTTGTATGCTGAAAGCATTCAATATATTAAAATAGACCTCTGGGGTGCAAACCGAAATGATGCTTAGAGAAATGAAAAAAAAAAAACTTAAAACTTATGGGCTATATTCTTAGTCACATGAAAAATAATGATGTAACATTTTAGAAAACCAATAAAAATATGTTTCTAAGTATCAAAAAAAGCCATATCAAACTTCACCTTCTATTCACAGAAGTTTGATTCCCACAACAATGGATTCAAACTCTAGACATTTAAAACAAACAAACATTGTTGCACATTTGAAAGGTATTCTTTTTCCAAATCACAATTTTATGTAACAAAATTTAGACACATCTTTCCTACTGGGTATGATGGTTTTAAGCAGAAGTGATGGTAGTTTATTCTTGTAATTAAGCTTAACTGGTATATATTTAAAGTCTGGACTATGCAGAGATTTAAAAATATCAGGTAGTTTTGCTATCTAGAAGAAAATAAAAAATTCTGCTTATTAGGAATGAGTTAAATAGAGAAAGGCAAAGAATTGAAGATACATGAATGATACAACAAGCATTGTTTCTGATGTGTTAAGTGAAAGGAGGCATAAACTAATGTCTGGACCCCTTAGTCTGTGATTGAGAAGGGGTAATAGTGGTATTTACTAAAACTTTAATCACTAGTAAGGAAACTGGATCTTATTTGTTGCTTGTTGCAGCAGATTGTACTTCTTTAAAGCAAATATTTAACATTGTGATTCTACACATTTGTGTAAACGTTGTCTTCTTTCCTTCCTCTGAATCCAATTATGTTCTTGTGAACTGCACCAACAAATAGAATACAATGAAAAGGATGCCACCCAACCTCTAAGACTGTCATCAAAGACAGTCTTAATCATCATACACCCTCACCTGGAAACAAGTAATCAGACTCTAGGAGACTGAAACTACAAAGGAGGGACAATGTAGAAGTACAGACTAAAGTAGCATCAACCACTTGGTGTGAGGGCACAGAGCTTCAAGAATATTTGGGACCTCTGACTTTGCAGACATTCTAGCTGATAATAAGAGCAGTAGAGAAAGGCCATGATTTTCAAATCCTGATCAAAGTGTATATTGATGAGCAAAATATGTCAGTACATTCAAGTCATAATTTAGGAGCTTTGATGTTCAGCCATAAAAATTAGAGCATTTGTGACTATACACCGACCTATTCCCGAGAGACTGTTGAGCGCCAAAGACACTCCAATTGGAGCTTGTCCTCTTCTTGGCAAAACCGGCCTCTGGGCAAGGAACTGCCCATACCTCAACTACTGACAAAATACATAAAAGCTGGAAATG
>JAQHUG010000488.1:291539-321539 GCA_028555095.1 Dicrostonyx torquatus | reverse complement strand
CCACAGGATTTCATTGGTTAACAGTACTACATACTGAGAAATTTGAGATTAATATGAATGGAACATGGGCATGTCAAAGAGCACAGGAAGAAAGATAATGAGAAAAAAAAGTATTTGATGGGTGACAAACACTGTTTTATAAAGAATCCACTCGGATGATAATGGGATGTATCAATTCATTTCTATAATCTCTATTTAAAAATATGGTCAATCTCTATTTATCAATAGGATTGTAACACTTTTGAATAAGATAATAAAACTGTAGCAAAAAGAATGGATACTATGCCATAATCATATAATTAATAGTTCTTAAAAAGCAAAGCTTGGCTTCATACTACTGTGTTCCTTTAATATATTTTTGGAGAATGTTTTCTAGCAAAAGTGGATATCATAAGACCTATTCAATCTTCAAATGTCTGACTTTAATAAGTGCTGATGAATGAAAATTTTAAGATATTTACTGCTCTGTGGTTTGATCTTAAAATGGTGAATTTTTATTGTCTTTCAACTTATGCATTAGGACTGGACTCCTCTTAAAGACTGATTATTTCTTGTAAATTTTAATTACTTACACCTTGAAAGACTGCATTTCTGCTTTTCTTAAGAGAAAATAATAATCTTACATCTTATAAAAACTAATTATTTACAGATGGAGAGAAACATACTGCACTAAATAAGACTGACATTAAAGATGTCCCATACAGAAGAGATAAAGGATGTGATGGTCAGTAGATTGGCTACAGTATAAACAACAGCAACAAGAAGTACTCACAAAAGTAAACCTTATAATTTCTACATTTTTAATAAATTCCTCTTTATATTTTTACTACTTTAAAAATAATACAAATCAAAGTTCCCACTTCCTCCCCCCCTCCCACTTCCCTCCTGCTCCCAAAGACACTCTCCCCCCACCTCCATCCATTCATAAGAGAGGGCAGGGTACCCTGCCCTATGTTAAGTCCAAGGCCCTCCCCCTCCATCCAGGCTTAAGAATGTATGCATCCAAAGAGAAGAGGATCCCAAAAACCCAGTACATGCAGTAGAGACAAATCACAGTGCCATTACCATTGGCTTCTCAGTCTGCCCCAATTTTCAACCACATTCAGAGGGCTCAGTTTGATCCCATGCTCATTCATTCACAGTCTAGCTGCAGTTGGTTAGCTCCCATTAGCTCAGGTGCACTGTCTCAGTGGGTGAACCATCCCCTCTTGGACCTGACTTCCTTGCTAATATTCTCCCTCCTTCTGCTCTTCACCTGGACTTTGGGAGCTCAGTCCAGTGCTCTGATGTGGGTCTCTGTCTATGTCTCCATCCGTCGCTGGAAGAAAGTTCTATGGTGATATTCAAGATAGCCATCAGTCTGACTATGGGACAAGGCCAGTTCAGGCACCCTCTCCTCCTCTGCTCAGGGTCCTAGTTGGGGACATCCCTATGGACTCCTGGGAACCCCTCCAGAGCCAAGCCTCTTGCCAACTCCAAAATGACTCCCTCAATTAAGATATCTCCTTCCCTGCTCCCATATCTGTTTTTCCTCCATCTCAACCATCCCACTCTACCAAGCTCTCCCCAACCCTCCCCTTCTCCCCTCTCTCTCCCTTCTACCCTTTCATCTACTCCAAACCACCTTAAAAGTAATAACTTTCTAAACATACCTAATCTCTACTCTGTTTCCTTTGCAGTTACCAAATAATGAAGGGGATATATAATGTCTTTAACATGCAATGTTCCTTGTTTTTTATTTTTCTTTACAAACTACAACTTTACATTCTAGTGAGTGATAAGTTTCAATAACTCTTAGAATTTATTGATGATGCAATATAATGTTTATTGACATCTTGAAAGTAAAGAAAATACTCATCTATTTCCATTTTCTAAATCAATAAATCTGAAAATGAGTTTTAACTACATGGGCCGATCACCATATAAACCACATCACATTTATTTCTGGCAATAGAATGTCTCCTAGAAATGTCAAAAGGTGATTGAGGATATAGATTTTAGAGTAGACAAAGTTTGATTAGTCATATACTCAAATTTTAAATTTCTTTTCTTTAAGGCACATTACTTACTCTTGAGCATACACTCAGTTTCCCTACCTTGGAGCTTTACACTAACGTTGGGAGTCTTGCAATTTGAATGCAATTAGCTCCCATAAACTCATAGGGTGTGACACTATTGGGAGATGTGGTCTTGTTGAAGGAAGTGTGTCATTTTGAAAGCCAGCTATGAGGTCAAATGTATGCTCATGATACTGCCCAGTGTCTGAGTGCACTTCCTGTTGCTTTCTCATCAAGATGTAGCCAACAGCCTACCTTCTTTCACTCTACCAAACTCCCTACCATGATGGTAATGGACTGAATCTCTGAAACTGTAAGTGAAGTGTCTCAATAAAATGTGTTTCCTTTAAAAAGTTGTCGTGGTCTCTTTATAGCAATAGAAATTCTAACTAAGACAGAGAGACTCTCCAGATTCCTAACATGAGGCCAATCAACAAACTTTTTTTCTTATAGGAAATATAGCTTAAGTTCTTCTCTTCATGTGAAAGTAGCTATCTTCTATAATTATACAAGCCAATTGTCTTGTCAAGACTAGTTTTAAGGCAGTTGATTCCAGTCCCTATATGAAAGTATTGGTCAATATTCCAAACACTTAAATCCTGCCCAAATCATTATAACGTCATGTCCTTTCCTCTATCAGATTTCAGTTCCATTAGAATGGAAAAAGATTGTCCTTCATCCCATTGATGGTGACCTTGATAAAGGAGAACGTGTGGGAAGAATGAGTGTTAAGAACTTCTAAACATAGGCTTAGAGTAGTAGCAGGTAGGTTTTGTGTGTATTTGTATATCCTTATGAGAAAAATGTTCCTGGTAGGCCCTGTTCTCAGTGAATCAGATTTATAGTTAGATTAGGGCCCAATCTGCCATCAACAGCAATCCCAGAAGATTTTTAGTTTAAAGACAAGTTGCCACAGCTGACATATAAAACTATGAAAGAGTAGCTGTAAATGTTTATTGTTGCGAGCCACTGATATCTGTAGATCTTTGTTATACAACAAAAGCTGACTTATACGATGCCTTTAGGCTCTCTTTCCTATGACAAAATGCACCCCTGTCAGCTTTAACAACTGTAACATTACTGTTCTACCTTTTTCTGGTCAAATGCTTTATTTTACCCCATCACCTAATGAAATAGCCAAATACTTTAAACTGATTGTTCACAACCAAGCCATCCTGACATATGTCCAAATATACCTTAAAATGAATATATTCTTTTGGTTCAATGTATGTCTTGGTCTACCCTATACGTCACAATCTCTCTCTTTCACGTGTCCTTCATCTGCTCTTTTGAATCATAAAAACATTAAATATTAAACAATGAGTGTGAAAATTGTTTCCTGGGAAAACATCAGTCATTTTGCAACATTGGGGTAAGCCTAGACTGCTGGTTTCTATATGAAAAGCAAACTCTCCATATAGAATATAATATATAATATAAGAATTTGACCCTTGATTTCTTGAAATGTTATAAGCTACAAATAGCAAGTGATTGTCCACTTTTATTTAAATAGCTAATACATACATTGTCCAAACTGTTTCACACGGTCTCCATTGTCTTAACTGTGTTAAGTAGGTTAGGTAAATGTTTAAAAGAAAGCAATTGCATAGCTTTTTGTCTCCAAAAAGACCATTAATAAGAAAGAAGATAAAAATTATTTCTTTCACCCTGGGATTTAATCATGTAGATGTTAGTACATTGTGGTCTTCTTTGCAATTTTTAATATTTTGTGCAAATTATCATTATTTTTGTTATTATATTTTAATACTTGAATCAACTCAAGACCTCCAGATTTCCTAACACTTACAGTACTCTTGTTTCCTGTCAAATCTCAAAGACTTACACATCCGCACCAGTCATACATCATCTCTTATCAAATTTCTACCCTAATTGAAATAGCTTTCTGTACTCTACCTTTTATACTAACTTCCAATTGGTATTAGTAAATTCAAATCTCTTAGATCACCATTAACACTTTAGCTGTGATCTTATCTTGCTAGCCACCAATATTAAATGGTAGTCTATATGATATTGCAGCACAGTAAGAGAGAAAGTTCTTGAGACCTAGAGAGTAAGTAGATAGGTTGTGGTAATGCCCTGCCTCAAGAAGTAAGAGATAAGTGGATGTCTGTGAGATTGAGGGTAGCCTAATCTACATAGTGGGTTTCCATACAGCCAAGACTGTATGGAGAGACCCTATCTCACAAAACCAACCCAACATCCCTGCAAAAAAACAAAAACAAAACAAACAAACAAACAAAAGACCCTAAGACACAATGTGACTGTCATTTTCCAGGTATGATAGTGCAAGCCACTTAATGTTCCATAAGTACTAAAGTTTGACATATTGAGCATAAATTTTTGCCTAACAGCTCATGGCTACTAATATCTTTACTTTAGCATTAAAAAATTAACAAATTCTAAATTGTATGATGAGTTAATTTCTTTTCAGAGATCTCATTCATTCTGAGAGTCTCCGTATTTATTAAGTTCTTTCAAGTTATGATTCAAATCTACCAGTTTATCAGTTTTCACCAAAATCCTATTTACCTTTTGTTGCCATTGTGCCAAAATCAACTACCAAAGAACTGAGAGCAAACGAGACTATTTCTAGCAACACAGAATTTGTAATACAAAGCCAGAGCACACAGTAATGCTATGTATCTTCCAGATTTAGAACGTTGAAATATATGCTAAATGGAAGAAATATTGAAAAGGAAATGAGCACACCATTTTTTTGTTTGATTCTAATTTAGATGTCTTTCCCTAGCATAGATTAAAACTGACAAAGGCTATATTTTATCTAACTAGGTAACTGTCTGAAAGCCAAATTTAAATGCAGTTGCTTTAAGAATGCCTATCAAACTTGAAAACTCTAAATTCAGAGCATGATGCCATCATGGAGGTTTGCTTGTTCAGACCTCCTGCTAGACACTCAATAAATATATGACAACAATTGATTAAACCACAGATGCCATTTAATGATTAAGTACCACACACCTTTTATATCTAAGACACACAGCTGCTTGCTTTATTTAAAAAAATCAATAGATTTAGTATTAATATGATGGTTACAAAAATATTTGTCTTTTTTTGAGAACATGACATATGGAGTCTAGTGTGGAAATGGAGGCTGACTTGTACTCAGTAATCTAACTTTTCTATGTTCCTCTAGATATGCACAAATGAACAGAAAATAGTTTTAGATAATGCTGAACAGAAGGTGCTGTACTTAGTGATGAAATTAGAGCAAGTAATCAAAGTTATGCAGCTCTCTAGGCAAATTCAATGAACTAAAACAATTTTCTGTGTCTGTCATGTGAAATGAGTGAAAATTACTTGAAGTTAGGCAGGCGAGCAGGGGTAAAAGGCCACAGCCAACATCTTGATCAAAAGGTAGCAGACCTGAAATCCCTCTCAGTCCAAGCTTTTGGAATTAGCCAGAATACTCATAACTCCTCTCTAAGAATTATCAGAATCCTACATTCCATATTCACTTGGAGTTGTCATTATCAATCAGTATCACACAACAAATTATATATCACAGTACTGTTGAGCAACAAGTTCCCAGATGCAAAACTTAAAAACTGCAACTGTTAAAGAAAGAAGAGGAAAAAAAAATAAGAGAGGAAAAGAAAAATAAATGGAAAGAAGAAAGCTATAGGAAAGAAAGAAAAGGATGTAAGGAGACAAGCTAAAGGAAAGGAGAGAAAGCTAGGCAAGAGAAGGGAGAAATAGAAGAGAGATAAAAGAGGAAAAGTTGGAAAGAGAGAATAGGAGAGAAGGCATGGCAAAGGGAGGGAAAAGGAGGGAAGGGAAGGGAAGAGAGAAGAAGGGCATTTTGAATCAGCTGGTTTAAACTTACTTGAAAGGATAATCAGGAAAGATTTTTCACCTATTAGCAGCAATTGTAGTTTACATAAATTATATATGCTAGACGGTATTCTAGAAATGAAATACAGCTTCCCTTGTAGAGGTTGCAATGATATGGTAAATATACTAAAATCAAAGAATCCTTAGCAAAATTATGAATCATACACATGCAAATATGTGCTAATGTAAGCCCTAAGCAAAGAATAGTTCAAAATAAACAAGCCTGTGACCACAGGAACACAGGAAAAAAAATCTCCTCAGGGTTCAAAAGAAAATAATTTTGGGAGGGAAGAAACATCCTAACATAACCTTAAGAAATGTGAGCAAACCTTCATTCCGCACAATGAGCAATAAGAAGATGAGGCAGCTGTGGAAAAAAAAAAAGAGCAGGAAGCAAGGAGAGTAATGTACAGGGAAGAACGGCACGAGAGGCTGAAAGAATGTTCTGAACTGAAAAGACAGCTGTCTGTAAGGAGGAGAAAGAAAGTCATAAAATATACATTGAAGCAATAAAAAGAAGAATAATCTAAGTTCCAGAGCAGAGAGGAAATGGGCATACAGAATAAGCTAATGAATGAAAATGTGACAACGGTAAATGAGTCTAAAACTCTGATATAACACAGGAATTTACAAAGAATCAAAAACATTAAATAAAGAATAACTCAATATGTAATTAGAGTATTATCAAATTTAAATCAAATAAAATCTTAAATCTGAAATAAAATGTTAAACCAAGTCTAACATAAAATTCAGGATGTTCAACGTTATATTTTAGCTCCTCAGAGACCTGAGGTCACAGAACTGTAAGGTAACCTGATTCCCAGGGACTCTAGACTTTTCTTTGGGCTACAGTGACTGTGTAGAACAGAGGAGGTTCTGATAGTTTGTCTACATATTGCAGCTCTTACCCAGAGAAGGGTTTAGGAAAATAATTCAGAGCAGGCCCAGAGAACTGACTGAGTACTCTGTGAGGTGTAGGCTGACACAGCATGCACTTTGTACAGTTCTCTAATCTGTGGAAGCATATTAATGCACAGACTGCAAAAGAAGAGATGATCAGATGTTCCTAGAGACATGCTTTCGGACTATTTCTGAAATAAAACACAAGCAAACTGCTTCTAAGGAAGAAGCAGAATGTGCATTCTTCCCTTGGAATCCAATCCTGCTTCAGGAAGACTGACTGACAGAGGTGAATCCTGGAGTCCCAACAGTAAAAGCAAACAAAACAGCCCCCACAGTGACTAGAAGAAGGTAAAATATTTGCTGGTGGGTATAAATACCCTTCCATTTTAGACAGAGGTTGGGTGCTTCTAAGAGACAATCAGAACACTGAATTTTTTTTCTTACCTGTGTTCCACTCTCCCGCCAGAGCAGATCCAAGAATAAGAAAACATTGTGCTCCAATCCCAAATTGTTGTCACTAATATAACAACAGGAAATTTAGTGTTCAGTATATAAGGATATAATATCCATAAATAGTTGGAAATAATTAGATATATCAATAAACCAAAAAGCACAAAGAAGAGTAAAAGTCTTTGAAAAATATTTTGAACAATGTTTCACTTAATGCAAGAAAAACATTACAAACATGTGAGAAGTAGTAAAACCATAGATCTGAGGGAATTTTTATACTAGAAAAGATATCCTTTCAAACAACTAAGCTTCTACTGCAGAAATGAATACATAGGTAATGAACATCAGATAAAGTTAAACATTGGTAGAAAAGTAAATATAATGATGAAAATTAAATAGAAAATAATAAATGCACACATATGTATATATAAAGTATAGGTAATTCTTTTAGTGTATTGAAATTTTGCTAATCACTATATGCTAATATATTCAGATAATTCAAATTCCTTATTATAAGTGAAGAAATCACATTAAATATAGAAAATCTGAGCTCAGTTGTATGTACTAACTTAAGAAAATTAATTTTTAGTTTAAAGTAAACTTTTCATGATCATACAACTGCAACATAATCTAAAATTGCCACAGCATTATGAGTACATTGATCAGAAGCACTGTCACGTTTCATGTACGTGGATTCCAGTACATCTGCAGAGCACCACAAGCAAGCTAAAAACACAAACAAATTTCATCATAACTGTTTATGTCAGAGATATAAAACTTAGACAGCCCAAGGCTTGTCATCTGCAGTACAAACACTAGATTAAATTTTAGGAGTAGATGAAGCAATTTAAATAGAATTTTAAATGTAAATTAATTTGTGGCTTAAATGTTCATATATGACTATGATAGATATTGTAAGCTATGATGCAATGCTTATTTTTTCACAATTCCTATAGTATAAAATATAATGAAAATATCTCAACATATTCACCCCTCCTTTTATCTTTGCCTTTCACCAGATAATGTAACTGGAGACTGTGTTTCATTTCCTGGCCACTCAGATAAGAATAATCACAGAGAAACTATATTGATGACAACACTGTTTCACCTATTAGCTCAGGATTATTATTAACTAGCATTTATAACTTAAATTAACTCATAATTCTTATCTATGTTTTACCACGTGGCTTGGTAACTTTTTCCTCAGTGCAGCATTTTCATCTTGCTTTTTGTGTGTCTGAGTGGCGAGGCAAACTGAGACTTTCCTCTGCCCAGAATTTTCCTATTCTGAGTACTCCACCTATACTTCCTGCCTGGTCACCCCACCTATACTTCCTGCCTGGCTACTGGCCAATCAGTATTCTATTAAACTAATACAAGTGACAAATCTTTACAGGGTAGAAGAGCATTATCCCTCAGTACTTCCCCATTTTTTCCTCTTCAAAACAAGAACTCTGAATCTAATCTCCTTTGTTTAGCTTTTTTCTGACCATTATCCATAACAACTTATAAACAACACTGTAAACAAAGGCATACATCCATAATTCATTATTTGAGAATATATACATAGTTTTCTAATCTTCCTCCTACTGATTAGGGACACTGATAATCTTATGAGAACCCAAAGAAAATTTTGGATTATGGTCACATCCTAACTAGACTATTCTTTGAGATAGTCAAAGAATATCAGCAGTCTTGATGCTGTTTTGGTTACAGAACTCAAAGGAAACTGTAACAGAGGTGCTCTGAAATGTTGTATCATTTAGGCCAACTGATCATATTGGAGATTTTCATTGGATTTTCTTCAATCAAACTTAATTCTTCTTAACCCAGAATGAATCCACCACTTCTCATTTCCTGTGGAAACAAAAGCAAAACCTCTTCTCCAAAGTAACATTTCTTTTTACTTCAGACACAGATATTAAAGTGAAATAATAAAAGTTCTTTTCATTCAAATGATCAAATATATACCTATCATAATCAGGACACAGAAGTAACTTGATATACTAACTGAGTTTACTGAATTCTCCAGAGCAATAAATCATCACAAGAGACAAATGAGGAAAGATCTATTGTGCAAAACAGATAAGAGTAAAAGCTCATCAGGATGAACTGTCACATATTGCCCAGGAAACAGCTCTTTACTGGTCATCAGAGTCAGCCTAGTCACTGCTATACAGATTACTATCGTCAACACCTCTATTTTTGGTGTACTAATCACTTGAATTGATTCTTTGCATTGTCTCTTTGAAAAATTGCATTTTTCAAACATATATAGATTTCAGATTTTCTATATCATATGACTGTGTAAAGCTTTATGTGTGATTTAAATTAATAGAGGAATAATACTCATACACATAAATTAAGGTTAAATTTTCAGCATTTCACTAATTATCAAAGAATTCATATATTGTATTATGAACACTTATTTTTATTCCACTCCTTCTTACTTTCCCAGATCTGACTCTTATTCAGTGACAACTTACTTTATTTCCTCATTTAAAAGGAAAACCCATCAGTGCTTGTTAACAGTATTGTATTGGGTCTCTGGGCATCCAGGGAATAAAGGAAAACAGTTTTCTTTAAGGGATTGGGCCTGTTCTGGATATTGAAGACCATGTAGGCACCATTGTCATGATTTCAAGTGAAACTAGTAAAACTTAGTGAGGTAGAGGCTATGAATCTGATGCAGCTTTATAATAACACTTAGATTATTTAGCTAGTTCTGAAATAGAAGAAATAAAGATAATGTTCAGTGTTAATGGTGTTGTAATTAAGGGGGGAGAGGTGCTGGTTGTATGTTCCCAGCACCCAGCTCCCAGCCCCCAGCCGCCGGGCTGCTCAACTTCTGGTTGCTTGTTATGCCCAAAATAACCACATGAGAATTGTATTCATTTAAACTCTGCCTGGCCCATTATCTCTATCCTCTTCTTGGCTAGCTCTCATATCTAAAACTAACCCATTATAAAAGTCTGTGTGTCACCAAGGTGGTGATCTTACCAGGGGTCATTCGGCATGTCCGACCCTGGAGGCTTCATGGTGGGCTCTCTCACTTCCTTTCTTCCCAGAACTTCCGTTCTGTCTACTCCACCCACCTAAGGGCTGACCTATCTTACAAGCCAGGCAGAGTCTTTATTTAACCAATCAAAGCACAGAAATACAGATGAACCCTCCTACTCCATTATGTTCTGATTTACAACAATAGGATTGAAACTAAGAGATATCATCCACTTATCACATAGTCAATAATGAAACTTTATATAAGCAAGAACTTCAAAAACTATTTATAAGGGTTGGGGAGATGGCTTTGTGGTTAATAGCTTGCTGCACTTATAGATAACCTGAGGCTCAGTGTCTACCATCTACATGGTGGCTAACAACCATCAATGACTCAAGTTCTAGAAAATCTGGTGCCTTCTGACCTTGGTGGTCATATTAGTACACATGTATAAATGCAGAAATAATACTCATACTCATAAAATAAATCCAGAGAAACTTCATATACTTTATGTGCTAACTCCATTATTATATGTGCCTTAAAATAATCAGAAAATGTAAATTATATACAAGATCTTGAAGCAATGAAAGAATTCTGTAATATTAAGATATTTAAATCAAGTTGTTTGTATGACATACTATTGCCCATTAAAAATAATGTAAAATACATAAAACTAAGCTATAGAAATGAAAATCAAATAGGAAGTACAATATCATCAATTGTAAAAGGATCATATAGAAGTTTAAAGGCCCAAAAGGAATATTATTAATAAGTAGCATTTCTTGATAATCTTTGTCATGTCTATTTAAGTCAGTGACCATGATTTCTGCTTTCCCTTTCTAGAGATAATAATAAATGAAAGAATATGAACAGACTCATGATACCAGGATTCCATGCTTTCCAAGAGAGCGCCAGGCAGGAAACAAGAGAGAGATCACACGTGGGCTGTGTCTTTTATACATAAGGGGGACCTAAGGGTCCACCCAAATAATTAGCTAATGGCTAATGGTGAGGTGTGGCTATTAGCCTGATTGGCTAAAACCTTTCCCCATCACATTTTCTCCTGTATCACTGTTTCAACCATGAATCATTTCACCAAAAACTCTTGCTTCTATGAATCTTCTATTTTCATCTTGACTTAAAAGGGACTGTGTGATTACTTCACACTTATCAGGATAATCGCAGGTTACCCTCCCATCTCATGACATTCTGTTTAATCACATTAAATTAAATCACAACTTAATCACACAACATGCAATTTCAAGGATCAGGAAGTGGACATCAAAATGAGGTTTGCATTCTACTCCCTTTAATGAGTTCAAAAGCATAAATGTCAGTAACACATATAGAACAGTGTCTTAAAATACCAGAAGTATATGAAGGGATCAAAAGCAATGTGAATGGTAAAGTTTCAACCTAAATCATATTATTTCTGCATTAGGAGATTTGGATATTATTCTAGTAGTTTATTAATGTTTTCCTGTATAAGAGTAACTGAATTTCTTTTAATGAATGGACTAACTATAAATCAAGAGCAGATAATTTTAGGTGCAATGTTAATGATTGGAATAAAAGATAGTAGACAAGACATAGAAATAAGTAAATAAAGATAATATTTCAATTGGAAGATTGATAAAACTTAGTCAATGATTGGATTAATATGATGAGGTGTTTCATTGCTTCAAGATCTTGTATATAATTTACACTTTCTGATTATTTTAAGGCACATATAATAATGGAGTTAGCACATAAAGTATATGAAGTTTCTCTGTATTTATTTTATGAGTATGAGTATTATTCCTGCATTTATACATGTGTACTAATATGACCACCAAGGTCAGAAGGCACCAGAGATAGCTGGCTTGGGTGATTACATCTTTAATACTGCATCACTTGGCACCCAAATGTGAGTGATTTTACAAACGGGGTAGCTCTTTTCCTGGTTCGCTGCAGGGCTGGGTCCCCACAGCCCCTTCCGGCGGCCCATCTACACCGCCATTTCTCTCTGAGTCACCACCCATGCTCCTTGCCTCTCTCCTACCGCCCCAATGCATATACAGCAGTCTCCTATACATTTGTCTCATGTGGCTCAGCCACTCCCAATTACTATGGAGAATGTGTCTCATCAGCAAAATTAGAAGGCCCCATGCCTACTGTCAATAGTGATGATGGTTTGACTAATGAGATGAATATGAATAATGAACAAATAAACTTTATAGATAAGAGAAAACATGTATTCTGGCAGACTTCTATAAATGAGCAGAGACCACAGCTGCAGGTTTGTATTAATGGCATTTATATTCAAGGTCTACTGGAAACAGGTGCAGATGTAAGTATAATTACCCCGAGATCTTGGCATCCAAGTTGGCCCGTTCAGGAAGTGGATGTTCAGTTCATGGGAATTGGAACCTTGTCTCAGGTAAGACAAAGCACAAGGTGGGCGAAATGCATAGGGCCAGAAGGGCAAATAGAAAAACTAAGGCCATATGTAGCTGATATTGCAGTGAATTTATGGGGCCGTGATCTTTTACAGCAATGGAATACACAGATTAAAATTCTTGCTGCCCCTAGAGCTTATATTCCTAAGGAAAATGTTACAAGACTTTACAGATGGCAAAATCTGGCCACCAGGGCTGTGCAAGAACATAAGGCAATTGAGAACTTTTCATATATTCCAACAGCCCTGCCTTTAACATGGTTGACTGAGAAGCCAATTTGGCCTCTGGCTGAGGAAAAGTTACAGGCTTTAGAACAGCTGGTACAGGAACAATTGTTGTTGTTGTTACAGCCTCTCTGTAACCAACTCCACAGGCCAAACTCCACAGGTTTTCAAATGCCACAGGACTTATCCACCTTGGACTGATTGACTCTGCCTTCAGGCAACACCCATCATATGTGCTGTTTATGCACAACCTGTGTGCCTTTTAGACAGTCAGTTCTACACCCCCCGCCCCGTGTGTTGTAGGCTTTCCTTATACTCCCTCTCCTTGAGCTGCCACTTAGCCTCATGGCTGTCTGCTAGCATCTGCAGCTGTCCTAAGTCACGCAGTTCACCACCTGTGCTATATACTCAGATGTGCTATGCCTCACAGTTCACTGACATTGTCAAGTCATCAGATTTAGTAAAACAATTAGGATTTCTTAAAGTGAGGAATTAGTCAAAAGAGAGAGTTTTCCCACTCTCATTGTAATATTGTTTCCCAATATTACAATGGATGGACTTAGGTCTCTGAATAATAATATGCTGGATAGTTTGAAAATGGAACAATTAAATGAAAAGATAACCAATATAAATAGAACTTGTATAATGTCAATTATAATATTATCAGTTTAATCATTTTTGTTTTTTCATAAAAATGTTGGTTAATGTAAGTGCTAAGATACAAGTTGTATAAAACTTTATTAAAACAGATCATAGAGATATTCAAATTCAGACAGAGGAATTTAATGTAATCAATATGGTTAGAGATGAACAGTCTAAGGTTTTCAAACACCCAATTTTAATCAATCCAGTTACCTTACAGAAACAACCAAACGAAGGTTATTCCCAAGGCTGTATAAGAGATAATGGACTCCTGTGGAAATGTTAGATTTAAAAAAATTCAAAAGTACTGATAATCTCATATGGTTTGCTTTCACCTTTTGTGAAGCAGATGTTAAACTCCTGGTCAATTTGTAATACAATTATCTCTAGAGACAGGAGAGGTTTTGTTAAAGCAGTCTTTGACCCTATTGCTCAATTAGAGAGGATAACTTGGTTGAAAGAACCTAAGATGATCGATGGAGCAAGAAAGTAAGACTAGTGGTATGGAAAACTTCCAAGACCAACTTCTTAGAAGTTGTACAAAGGCAATATCTATATGATGACTGCATCCTAGATGTATACCACACAACAACTTTGAATGCTTGAAACAGAAGTGGAAAAGTACAAAAAAAAATTACTAAATTTATATAGGGCCCAAAAGAAGGCTTCATGGATTTCTTACAAAGACTGACTTCAACAGTAAATACGATATATAATGATACCAGATTCAGAAGCTAGACAAATAATAATTGAATCTCTGGCTTTTGAACATGCTAATGAACAATGCAAAAAGGTAATTAGGCTGTTAAAGACAAGATCAGCACACTTGGAAGAACAGATCTGTGATATAATCAATATTGAATCTCATGAGTATAATGAGTCATGGATAGGAGAAAAATTGAAATGTCAAGTGTTTCAATTGTAGTAAACATAGTCATCTAAAAAGGGATTGTAAACAGGGTGCTCCTAGAAGCAGTGTTTGAAGAAAAATTGAAATGTCAAGTATTTCAATTGTGGCAAACATAATCATCTAAAAGGGATTGTAAATAGGGAACTCCTGGAAGCAATATTTTTCATGAGCATAATTCAAATGGAATGACTCTCCCTTCTGGATTATGCAGAAGGTCTGGCAAAAGCAGGCAATGAATGTAGGTCAAGAAAGGACATTCAAAGCAACCCTTTACCATTGGGAAACTCTTTTATGGGCCTATTGTAGGCCTGCAAACTAAATTTGATTCAGTCATTTCCTGAAACCATGGAGAAAATTCCTTCCCATAACAATCAAAGAGCCTAATGCCTATATTAAGAAACCATACTGCTCTGTATGATAGAAAAGGTGTAGAGAAGAGAATTAAAAAATTCAAGAGAAACTATAAAGCAAATATTTTGGCAAACTTCTATAAATAAACAAAGACCAAAATAAAGTATACAAATAAGTTATGTTTTCATTGAAGGCCTTGTAGACACAGGTACATATTCATCAGCAATTGCACCAGACATTCAAATTGTCCTCTTTAGTATATAAATTTCAGCATTTATAGGTTGGAACTTTATTTCAGGTAGAACAAACCAAAAGATGTGTCAAATGTATAGGACCAGAGGGTCAGAGAGGAAAATTAAAGACATTTGTGGCTAACCTAACAATGAACTTTTGAAATGTGATTTGTTACAACAAAATAATACTCAGATTTACCTTCCTCCAATCTTAAAAACAAACCATATATACATTAATGTATATGTCTTTGAAAAATATTAAAAGGTGTTATATAGAACAGTCACCAAACATTCAGGTTATACAAGAACAGAGCACAATAGCTCTTGATCTTTTAAAGGTACCAATAGTCCTACCTTTAAAATGGTTGACAGACGAACTTGTATGGGTTTTACAATGATGTTTAACAACAGAGAAGTTGTATGCCTTAGAAAAGCTGGTACAGGAGCACTTAAATGCTCAGCATACTGGAGAATCAATCAGCCCTTGGAATTCTCCTGTATTTGTTGTTAAAAAGAAATCTGGGAAGTGGAAAATGGAATAGACCTAGGAGCTGTAAATAATGTGATTCAGCCAATGGACTCTCAATGATCAAGTATCCTTTGCCTTCTCTATTACCTAAAGGATGGCATTTTATAGTTATTGATTTAAAAGATTGTTTCTTCACTGTACCTTTACAAGAAAAAGACAGGGAAAAATTTGCCTTTGCAGTGCCTACTTATAAAACTTCTCAGTTCTTTAAGAAATATCAATGGAAGATTCTACCACAAGGAATGTTAAAGAGATATACCTTGTGCTAATATGTTGCAAATTAGCTATTGGAAATAATACACAAGCAATTTCCTCAGTCTATAGTTTACCATTACTTGGATGGCAACTTACTAACTGATTCAAATGTAGATACTTAAAAAAAAATGTTTGAATAAGTAAAGAAAATTTTGTCTTGTTGGGGATTACAAATTGCTCCTGAAAAAAAATACAGGGAGGAGATTCTACTAATTATTTAGTCTATAAAATAGGTTTACAAAAATTAGACCTCAAGAGGTGCAAATTTGAAGAGATCAATTACAGGCTCCTAATGGCTTTCAAAGACTACTAAGAGATATTTCTAATATACTGCCTACTATTGCAATAAAACCTGATGAACGGATTAATTTAAATAAAACCTTAGATGGTGATAAAGACCTAAATAGTCTCAATAAATTATCAATGAAGCTTAAATAGAATTGGCTTTGGTGGAAGAGAAATACAGATCACACATGTGAATCATGTAAATCCAAAGCTCCATTCTGGTCACATTACCCTCCAAACATTCCCCTACAGGAAGTTTAGTGCAGAGGAAAGATATTTATAAAGAATGGATCTCTTTACTACATAAACCAGTAAAAATTAAAACTAAAAACTTTTAGGGAAAATGTCTCTGAGTTAATTCTAAAAGGAAAACTGAGGCTTTTTAATTAGCATCAATAGAGCCAGCAGACAGCATAGTACTATTCACTAAATATGAAATTTGCGAATTATGGCAGAAAGTGAATCCCAGCAAAGAGCTTGCAATAATTATTTTGTGAGAGATTAAAAACGAATATCTCCAAAACAAAAGAATTCGACATATAAAGAGAACTAGCTGGATCCTTCCTCACATTGTACTGGGAACACCAATCTCTAAACCACTACATTCCATGCTGATACAAATAAATCAGGAAAGGCTGGCTTTAAATCAGAAAATTTGAGTAAAGTGGACTAAGTCCTTATTATCCTGTCCAAACGGCAGAATAATATGCTATTCCCATGGACTAATGGGCAGAATTATATGCTGTTCTCATGGTACTAATGGATTTAAGGAAAACTCAACATAATTACTGATTCAAAATAAGCAAAAAGAGTTGTTTTGCATATTAAAATCACTTAATTTATATGAGGAGATGCAAAATTGACTTTATTATTTATTCAGTTTCAAGAATAATCAGGAATAGGCATCATCCAATATACATAGCACACATATGATCCCATACTGGTCTTCAGGGTCCTCAAGCACAAGGATATGCAGAAATCAATCAATTATTGATTGGAAATGTGCTGGAGGCCTCAGAATTTCATTTTAAAAAATATCAATAGCAAAGTTTTTTTTCCATAACGTGGCAATAAACCAAGAAATTATAAGGAAATATCTTCCTTGTTCTTTTAGCTAGCCAAACATTACTACCTGCAGGAAGTAACACAAAGGGTACTCAAAAGAATGGAATCTGGCCTAGGATATGTTCCATTTTGTAGAATTTGGAAAGCTAAAATATATAAACCACACCAATGATACCTATTCGGTTAGGTTTGGAAAGAGAAACTGGACATCAATATAGCCACAAAACCATTAACCAACAATCCGTCCTACCTGCAAAATGTGCTGGGGCAATGATGGCCAAAAACTTGTGTGAGTGGTCAACCAATTTCTGCTTTAACAAGTGCTCTTAACATCTGAGCCATCTCTCTTTCCCTACCTCTTCCTTTTATTAAGAATCTCCTGGTTACATCAATCCCATGGTGATAATGTAGGATAATCACACAATCTCAATATTCTTACTTTAATAATATCTATAATGTTCAACTTGCCACATAACATTCACATTTGAGCATGGCATATAAATCTTCAGGGATTCAAAATTTAGCCTCTTGTGTCTCCCTATCATAAATGCAGTGTTTTCACTAAAATTAAAAGGGTTTTAAGTCACTTTATAACCCAAATAAATATGTGTTGTGTGTATTTAGAATCCAGTTTCCTTTATATTCCTTATAATGAATTAAAAATATTTGTTTGCCACTTAAAAGATATATATTTTTATCTGTATTACTTCTGTTTTTGAAGGCTTAAAATATCTTCAAAACACATAAAAATAGGTCTAGTTCATGGACTTATTTCAAAGCAAACCTTTCCATTTTCAAAATAGCAATTGCATGTCTTCTTCACAGTGAGGACTCTAAGAAAAAAGAAGCAGATAATATCAGATGAGGTGTTGAAGCTTAGAAGGGACTTAAAGATAGCGATGACATTCAATCATTTATAGTAATTGTCTACGACTGCAACAGTGAGTATGGTTTTGAGTTCATAAAAGCAACAAGTTAAAGTGTCTAGAATCAAGAAAGAATATTGATTGTTCTGGAATATGTTTTCCAAACTATATTTCATAAAATGTCATGATAATTTTATATATATATACCTGTCATAGTTATAGAAATTCATAAGACATTATAAATTAATAGACAATGTAAAATTAAAATCTATGCATTAAAAATATTACAAATGCACAATAACAACAAAAAGAATTACAGAAAGCAGACATGGTGTTCACTAACAATAAGAAGTGATGATGTAAAGAATAACTTTCGCTATTAAATTTCTATCATATTCAGCTGCACTAATAAAAAGTTATGGGTAACATTTCTTCCATGAAATAATTTATAAACCCCTTGATGAATGCCATGCATACCACTATTTAAAATATTTAGCCTGACAAATGAGCTTGCCTCTGCATGTTGGGTTATGCAATCTAGGTGAGACAGATGAAAGTAGTACCCATATGGAAAGTAAGTATTTAAATGGTGTTCCTGTTTTATATTAATAGAACAAAGGAAGGAACTATTTTCTGAAAGGCTTGTTGAAAAGACAAAAGATAAAATTTATACTGATTTCAGATAATCTTAGGCAGCTAATTTTTAACTCTCAGAGTAGAGCAAGTTAGTTCCATTTTCAAGTTTAATTTTCAATCCCTTTCAGTAGTAATTTTAATAATCATTGTATAAAATTCTAAATTTTATATTATTTTGTAGCCAAATAGAAAAAAGTTTTAAACATATCTTATATATTAATCCCTTCTTTCCTTCTTCCTTGTCCTAGCTGACAAGAGCTCATTATGTTCACCTTGAACTCACAGATATATCAGCCTCTGCCTCCCCAGTACTGGTATTAAAGGCAACCAGAAAAACAACCAACTTGTTCTTACTTGGTTAGGAAGCTCGGAACAGATCTTTTTATATAATTAAGTTATTCAACAGTCGTTTTTCTCTAACAAGCAATACTGACATTTTCTAATTGCATGACAATCATTCTTAAATTAAGAAACATGCCAAAGAATCTATGTTGAGGTTTTCTTTTGTGGTGGAAAGGAGGGGAGGATCTGGAATGAGATGGGCAAGGGGAATGTGGTCAGAATATATTGTATGAAAAAAACTCTTTTCAACAAAAATTTTTAGTTCTGAGATTATAATCACATCATTTATCCCTTTCTTCCCCCAAATATTCCTATAAACCTCCTGTCTTTCAAATTCATGAATCAAATTCATGAACACTTTTCTCATTAATTGATGTTACATGAATGTATTTTTAAATATAAACTGCCCAATGTGTACAATGTTACTTCTGTTTATGTTTTCAGGGCTGATCATTTGTTATTGAGTAACCAATTAGTGTACTTTCCCTAGGGAATATTTTGTCCTGCTCTCAGCATTCCTTAATTGCCTCTAGTTATTTGTGCATGGCTAAGGCTGCATGTCTTTTTCCCCACTCACTCTGGTGTGTCCTAATTCAGCTCACATTTAGGTAGTCATGGTGAGTCTATGTTTGATTTCCCTCTTTGATATGACATTGAAAACAAATATTTCTTTCATTGTTGCAAGTTAACAGTTGAAAACACTGGTATATGGTTGGTTATCAGAATTAGAATCAGAATGTAATTAAGGAATTATGTGGTCTAGTAAAGTGGTGGTGGTAGATTATTATCTAAGATGAAAATACTGACCTCACTAGTTTGAGCTATTCGACTATGTTTCTAGTACCAGGAGCAATTTTCCCCCAGTTGAATGTGGTTTAAGTCGACATAAACAGCTGTTGAATAACACCAGCCTGTAAGTGCCACTATTTAACAATATGTCATGATAGTCATTTTTTCTGATCCATAGTTGTCACATCTGAGTAGGACCATTCTTCTGTCTCTCATAGCTTCCATTGTACTTCCTGGTACTATGGAAGCTAGACAGAAAAAAGGAGGTTTTCAAGTTAGATCCAACCTAAACAATAGAAGTCATGTGTCTTAAGTGTGCTGTGTCTTCAGCTAAAGTCCCATTCCATTTTCTTGCTTCTGCAGGCACTCCATGTTGCCTAGTCACATCTGAGGATTTGGGGTTACTAATAGATGATAGAGAATGTGTGACATTCTTAGTGGGGTTGTGTAGGTTATTTCTCTCAATCTAATCTTTTCAAGGCTCATTCATTTACCTGAAAAATCTCATTATTTCATTTTTCTTTATAGCTGAATATCTCATTTTGTATATGAATCACAGTTTCACTGTTAATTCACCTGTTAAAAAACATGTAAGCTATTTCTATTCCATGGCTATCACCAAAGAAGCTTCTCTCTGCAGTATATGGAGACCATTATAAAAAGCTACAACTTGACACAATGTAAAGATCAATGGGTTGTGAGTTGTCAAGCTGAGATGGATACATCTGCAGCATGGCTTTGACACCAATGGCTCTCGGAACATTGAAAAGGGAACTGAAAGATTATATAATTCAGAAAGCCAGGAATCCTGCTATATGATTCCCTCTTTCCAAAAATGCTGCATAAACAAGCCCTGAACACTGACAGTATCAACAAACATGTTCTTGCAGCAGAGGGAAATATTCATGGCGTCTCACCCCTTGTCAAATAACTACAACAACTAACAACTGCTAAGAGAAATAGAATTAGCCTTTCTCAAGGTGAGCTCCTGAAATGGACATCCAATACAAAGTTGTCAACCTCGACACTACACACAGCAGCAATAAAAATGAGCTCAGTAGGGTGTGTTTTTGTTAACACGTCTGTGAATTTGTGTGTGTGTGTGTGCGTGTGCATGTACATAAATTCTAAATATATAAGGTAAAGGGGCCAGCAAGGAAAACCAGCCAATCCCGAAGCAGGAAGCCAAACAATCCCTGACCCTGCATCCTGATTCAAACCCAGAGCTAGTGAAAGAAACACACCCAGTATCTGAAACCTGAGCCAGTGAAACACTTTATCCCTGAACAAAAAATAAGAAACAAAGAAACACATCCTGACTCTGAAACCTGTGCCAAAGAAATACACTTTGTCCCTAGAATCCCAGCCAGTGAAAGAAGTTGTTTGTGCTGGCCCTAAAATGAGAGCCAAAACGCAAAAAAAAAAAAAAAAAAAAAAAAAAAAAAAAAAAAAAAAAAAAAAAAAAAAAAAAAAAAAAAAAAAAAAACAGTAAAAGAAACACAGTTTGGCCCTGAAATCAGAGCCATCTCTGCACCTGACCACCTGAAACCAAGCAATGCCTGAGCAGGAAAACTAACCAGTAGTGATCATAAAAACTTCTCTGTGGGAAAACTGTGCCCCTAAGAAGTCCTATATAAGCCCCTCTGCCTTCTCAGTTGCCAACTCTCCTTTCCCACATTGACAGAAGCAGCCACTCTCCTGGACGCCTCCTTTCCAAATAAATTATTTTCTTAAAAGAGTCTTGATTGAAGATCTTCATTTACTGGTGCCTAATAAAAGAACATTGTTTGGACAACTGCAGACAAAAATTTCTGTCCCACCCAGTTCTACAGCTGTTCAGTCACAATATTAATTATAAGCTATTTGGCCTATTATCTCAGACTTATAATTAACTAGCTCTTACAACTTAACCTGCAATTCTTGTCATGTTAACTACAGGGCTAGGTATCTTTTCTCAGTAAGGCATTCTGATCTTGTTTCCTCTGAATCTGGCTGGTGACTGACTCCCTGCCTTTCCTCTTTACAGAATTCTCCTAATCTGCTTGCCCTACCTATACTTTCTGCCTGGCTACTGACCTATCAGCATTTTATTAAACCAACAGGAGTGACAAACCTGTACAGTGTGCAAGAGCATTATCCCACAGAAGAGATCTCTTAGAGAACTAAGCAGAAACACCTTTCTGAGATGTTCTCTTTTTGGGGCTCAGCAAGGCTGATCAGAAAAAGTAACAACTTTTCAACAGAGCTGGAGGAGATTGCTTCATTTGTGCTTTGGCTTTCCCTTTAGTGGAGTGTGGCAGAAGTAACATCTTAGGCCTCAAAAGAAGTGGATAGCTCTGCTAGGGCTTTCCCTCACATGAAAAAAGCAGAGCTCAGCTGTAAGGCCTCTCTACGAGAAGAGCAGTATTGCCAGTGCCATATCTTGCTGAGAGACCATCCCCCACTACACCCCAACTTCAGGTAGTCTGGCATCTGGACAAGTCAGGACACCGTTCCCTCCAGAGATGAGCCGTCCTATGGGGGCTTCAGCTTCTAGAGCTGTCCTATTGCAGCTCTGGGTATAGCCTGGCTTCCATGTAGGTCAGGATATCTTTGCAGCTCCAGAGTTGTAACACACACACTCACAGAATGTTTGAAGATAATCTATTCAATTTACATCTTTGAAAAGTTTGGACCACACCCTTTTAAACTTGTAGAAATATCGGAAACTGGTTCAGTAATTCAAATATTTTGAAAAGAACATTCAATTTCTTCCATATATTAATAGTTGTTTATAAATAGCTTACTATATTACTATGCAATAATAATCCCATTTGAAAATATTTGAGTTTTCTTTGGATAATAAATCCTACCATGTTACTAAACACATTTTAACAGTAAATGTCTCCATAAAAGAAGTGGTATATTGACATTTATTCGGGCACAAGCTCATTTTTTAACTACATGACAACTGTAGAAGTCTTACTGATAGTGCCGCTGGGTTCTCAGTACAGATTCTTATAAAAATCTGAAGTACCAAGGCATAATTTAAAACTTTGCAATCTTTTATATTTTAAGTTTTAGTGTTCTACTTCTAGCAATGAAACTCAAAAGTGTTCCGTGCCATTACTCTGTTCAAGTGATACAAGCATTAAAAGAACTGCCTTGCCAGCTACGTCTGCACATTTGCACATCGCAGTGTAAAAGGCACTGGCAGCTTGGTTCTCTAAGATGATTTTTCTTCTCACTGGCCTTTGCTGGAAAAGCGGATAGGATATAAGCATCCCTCCCCTCTGATGCATCGCACAAAACAGCAGGGGATTAAAAATGCTTCCCCTTTATATTTGATTTAGACTTAGGTTTCTCCTGTGTTTACCTAGGTCAAGGTCGGACATAGATCCTTCTCAAACCACTTCATGGCCTTGCAGTTAACTCTACTGAGAGGTCTCGGAAGAAATACTTGTTAATTTGACTGGATGAAATGTTAACTAAGCCTTCTCCTCTTGCCTAAGGATGGAAAATTCCACCTTATCTCAATCTGAGCCTTCATCAAACTGAAAACCTCTTCTAAACCAGCTGGCCACTATGAAAAAGACTCCCCTATCTTCTGTCTAAGGATTCTTCCTGATCATCGCACATCCATATACCTGTTTGAACCTCCTAGCCTTTTTGATTTAGAAATACCATTAGGATCCTTTAGACAAAGCCCTTCTACTTTGATGTTCTCAGTGTCCACTAGCCTCAGACTCTAATTCCTGCAACAAAAGTCATTTTGGACATAGCTTTTCTTTACCCAGACCCAAATAATTTTTGGTACCTTTGACAACTAGGGAACCTACCTAAGACTGAACTAAGCCCTATAAATGTAGGTGACAGTTGTGTGTCTTGGGAAATCAGTGGGGTCACTAGCACTGGAACCAGTATTTTTCCCTAGTGCATGAAGCCCATTCCCTATAGAGGGATACCTTACTCTGCCTAGGTACATAAGGGAGGACCTTGGTCCAGCTTCAAATGATGTGACAGATTCTGTCGAGTCCCTATGGGAGACCTCACCCTCTCTGTGGATTGGATGGGGAGTGCAGTGGGAAGAAGATGGGAAAGTGTGAGAATGGGAAGGAGAGGAAGTGGGATTGGTATATAAAATTAGGTTATTTTAAAAATACTAAAATAAATAATTTAAAATGTTTTATTGTTTTTGACAAAGTATATTCAGGTAAGAATATTTCATTATCTGCAAAATAAGAATAAATATTAATACATGTATTGCATTTGTTTTGTATGATAATATTAAATTATAAAATTAAAAATCATTCTCAATAACTACAAAAAAACGAAGTGCAGAGTATTTTTTATGTAATCTTAACCTTTTTTTCTTTGTTTACAAAATACACTATATATTATATTGGCCTCTAGGATGCATAGCTTATTCCACAAGATAGACATAAAAACTTGAGGAAATCATTAATAAAATGAATTCACCAACCACATGCTCATATTAAGTAGGTTGTCAAATTGTCATAAAAATGTTAAACTCCTCTTCATTACTATGCTTTTTTTTTCATACAAAAACCAAATACTGAGCCTTCCATCTTTGTAGGCTCTGATTATGCGGCCTGGTGAGTTTGTTCAGAAGTCCTGGGGTCTGGATATACAGCCTTTCTCATGCTAGAGATACTTTGGTCACCTGCTGCAAAATGGCTGAAATGGGAGCGTACCCTGACATTCCCTTCTGATAAGTGTGGAGGTTTTAGGAAGACAAAAACTCATAAATAAGATATCAGCTTTAAGGTCTGTTTCAATAATGGCGAAATGAAATTAACCAAGGGAGTTATCCACTTTAAAAGTACTTATTTCCTAAATTAATTTTAAATATGAAGCAATAAGTGGCTGTGGATCTGGCATCCTCGAAGAGTAATGAATGAAGTCCTAGTGTACTTTATGCCACTTTCATTCCATCATCTGTCCTGTTATCACAGAGCACATTTTTCTTCTGACATCACTTCACTGAGAAGGAAATTTAATTGCTAAGAATTTAATTAAGTATTGAAACAAATGATTTGCTATAGAATTTTAAAAATATCGAATCTTCCTCCACATTGAACATTTTTTTTTATATTTGCTTGTTTTGGAAACATCGTCTTCCTCTGTAGCTCAAGCCTGCAAAAGGATTTCTATTCTTCCGGACTCTGCTTCCCAAACGTGGGGCTTATGGACATGCGGCACTGTGCCAGCTTTGCTGTCTCAGTTTTGAAAGATTTGTTCAAGTAGCAGATTATAAGAATGCAGTTTGTTTTTGTTACGGTAGCACATCAGTAAGAAAATTAAACTACATTAATATTCTTTTTGTATAAATGTAGAGCATATTATTTTATTATCAACAGGAATTTAAAAAGGGCATGTAGGTACCTTATACAGGACAGAACACACACATTTGCTTGACAACACTTATTTTTCAGCTTACTTAAAGCACATTTTTTTTCTTGAAGTAGATATTTGGTGTATAATGAGACTGAAGTTTCATTTATTATCTCATGATACATAAAGTTACGAATCATAGCTAGATGGATACAAAACTGTCACCACGAGGGAAGAACAGTGTAGATTAATACTGTGTTGGACTCAAGTACCTAGTTCCTCCTAATCTCCCTTTCAAAGCAACAGCAGAAAATAAATGGGAACCAAACAAAATAAATCCCCATTCTGTATCCAAGCATCTATTTTCCTGATAAAAAAAGATTAAAGTCACCAAGTACAAGTCCCTCACACCTGCACTGCACCTTAGCCAAGAGTTTATTTACAGCTTGTGCATCATGGATCTCACTGGACTTTAAGGCAAATTACCTGCAGGCACCTCCCACATGGTATCTCCTTCCTTTAATACATAACTTTATTCCCATCCAAAAATATCACTTAATAATTCTAACCACAATTTTGTCTGTTTGGCTTCAACTATAGTGTTTATTGATATTACAGCTGCCTTTATGTTTTTTAGATGTTTTTAGCACTGTGAATGCTTCTACTTTTGACCTTTTATATGCTTTTAGTAACAAAATCAGCCACTGCCACCACTGCCTCTGCCCCTCTACACAGGAAAAGTGAAGAAGCACCAGGGTCACACATTAAGATGATGGATGAGTTACAAATAGTGAATAAACCATTTACAGGTATGTAATAACAAGGCAGAATCTCTAGGGTATAGGGCATTTTTGTGTAATCAATGTTCATCATACAGGGCTGCAGTCCATTTATTGACAGAGCTTGATATGGAAAATACTAACACCTAATAATTTGGTAAGGCTCCTCATAGACTTCTAATTCCTAAAGTGAAATTGTTTTCTACTTATGCCTAGGAAAGCATGAGGTTACCTCTGAGCCCATCCTCTTTTGCTCTTCTCTCTCTTTCCTTTGTCTGTCGACACTTCATCCCTCTTATCATTTTTTCCTTTGTATTTCTCTTCTTTGTATGACCTTGGGCATTTTGTGCATGATTCTGAAGTAAATTAGCTGGCTAAGCCATGTTCTTATCCATGGATGGGAAACTCAAAGAAAGAACCAGAAACTTCTCAAAGTAGCTCAGAACACAGTGATTCATCATTTCAGCAGTCATTTTAGAGGCATTTGTGGTACTCTTTGGCAAGACTCTATAACTGAAATGAACTAAGAAATTGCAGTAGATGAATCTTTAGTCTAATGATCCAAATGTAGTTATTCTTAAGTGTACTATTTCCACTTTTTTTCTGATGCATATATAAAATAATGACACATGCAAATTCATGTGCTATCATTACCGATTTGCATTCTGAATTCACCATTGGAGACCAACCCTTCCTTGTTTCTGATGTTATTTTGGGTTGTACTATTTGTGTGACTCTTTTCATCATTTTTTATGCTTCACTGATCCATATTTTAATTGTGAGTCTATTTTTGAGAACTGGGGATAGAAGGGAGCAAAGGCATAAAAAACAAAATTATAAAATTAATAATGTTAGCAGTAGCATGAAAACCGTGTGAAAATGTATTAGGTGGGACAAACTGTGTCCAATTAGCAAAATCTTTACAGACAAACAAACTAAAGTGGTCCTTAAAAGGACATGCAGAATTTTAGAGGGCAAAAATGGCCATTAATTTTATGAGTAATGATATTTTTATGCAAATAAAAATTAAGTTTACATTTCAGATTCATTTAGGATTCTAAACAAATTAGTTTAATTAATTCTTTTTTGTGTGTTTCTATTCAGACTGACAGACTGCCTCTGACATGGCCAAAAAGCATCCTTTAAATCTGCTATGGATGTCAAATTAAATCACGTTTCCTCTCACATTTCTTGTCCCTAAACTCATTACACATCACTATTCTCTTTGCCTTTCTTCCTGCGACGTTGTATATGCACATGCATATCCACTCACATACGATAACCAGGAAATAAATGAGAAGATCCCTGTGTTTTGACCTATTATCATAATTTAAAGTGGTTGACACAGAGCAGAAAGGGGCAAACACTCCTGTTGACCTTCCACTCTTATCTCTAAGAAGCCAGATGAAACACAGCAGCAGCTTTCATCCGTCCACTGCTGACATCTTCTCGACTGAGTGTACAGCCACTGTGTCCGACCTCAGGAGGGATGCTGCCTGAGCTTTAGAGTACAAAGAGCTGAAAGGAGACTAAAGATAACAAACAGTAAGTAAATACATAAAAAATTGCTCATTACAATAGTGACTTGGCACATCTACCTAGTGAGGAGCCTTTTCTGGTAAAATCCCCAAATCACCTTCCTGACATACGAAATGCTACCTTGAATATACATAGGTGTTTATACAAAAAAATTACATTGATAAATTTAATAAACATAAGAATTAGGCGACTATTTTGCAGAAAATAAATATAACATGTCTTAGGATCAGTATGCTGACTTCTTCAAAATGACTTCAAATTCTTTATTGCAAGGAAAGAATGCTGATCCTTACATTTTGCCCCTAAAAATATATTGCAGATACAATAGAATGTTCTTGCTCTTATATAAATATATAACTTTGATATAAATAGAACTGTTCAAACACATAAATAAATGATGAGGTTGAAAATAAAGTGTTTCCCCAAATTATTTCATAATTCATTGTTTCTTACAAGCTTAAGTATCTTAAATGAAATATTAAAAGTACTTTCAGTTTTATTGGCATATAACACATACACACCTATATGTATATATATATAAATTTACTATAGATTGATCTATATGTTGATAGATTGTTTTATTAAGTTCATATGACCTGAACATGTACAAAGTGCAAGGGTCCGTGTTATTTATCACAATGTAGACCTAAATCTCAGCTCTCCCAATACAGTGGGGCTTTAATACTCATACAAGTAGAAATATATCCACTGTGTGCAGCCTATAGATGACACAGAGAAGGCCAACAGTTGCTGGGTTTGTAGCACTTTTGTTTATATTTATCAGTAATTCTAACTATAATGCTAAGATTCCATTCTCTAATGAAGGGCAATTATATATCTAAAACCTGACTGATAGAAAGGAGCTGAGGATGCTAAAGCGGCACCCGAGTGCAGGATTGGTAAGGCAAGCCTTGGGCTGCTATATATAAAATGTATAAATGATAGCCCTGGGGATATGGCTCAATAGCAGACCACTTATCTAGTATGCGCAAGGCTCTAGGTTCAATCTTCAGGACTGAAGGAGATGTTGGCAATTCTGAAAGTATCGAGCTCCAACAGCAGGCGATTTCTAACCCAAATGAGCTTCCTACCCATTCCCAGGCACGCTTTTGCAGAGCATTATCACCAAGAGAGTTTGCATAGAAGTTCTGATGTTCAGAACAGCCTGATAGCAGTTTTAATGTGTTACTATTTTTGGTTTTATCTATTTGCACCTGTCATACTTATAAAATGGCTAGCACCTTTTCATAATATTGACAGAGTTAAGAATCTTCAGCTCTATTATGATGTTAAAATGATGTCATCTGAATTAAAAGTCAGCTATTATTACAATTGTATTTCCATGTATGAGGAGAAGGCCATATCCAAAATTCTTTGACTATTATTTTGAAGAACTAGAAAATTTCGAAGAAAAATCGGTCCCAAGAATAGATCTTCTGAAAAGATGGAATTTTCTTTTTCATAGAATTTAAATGTATCATACATGAAAAGATGACCTCCTTTTTCCCTTGAACAACAATGAAAAAACAGACTCTCCAAAATACAAAAAACAAATTCTGTGATAAAGAGATTTTAAATAGCTATCTCAGTTCCTTGAATGATACACATGAGTTAGCCTAAATGGTACTATTAAGAGCACTATTGGGCACCGGCAGTTGGGATCGCTTTTGTTAATGAATCCTTGATAGAATATCTGAAAGTTGTTCATTGGTGTTCTTCCCAGTATAACATAACAGGAGAGGAGGACCCTGAATTAGCTGCATCTTGCCAATTATTTTACTGTAGGTCAGTTGAAGCCCAGGATTGCTTTTTGACAGAAAGTCTGGCTGAAGGACGTGACTCTATAGAAACTGTGACTTCTAAAGAAAAAAATTCTTTGAAATACTTAAGAAAAAATATTAAAGAAAAATAGTAATGAACACATTTTATACTCAAAGTTTCAGACTGTTTGGGCTTTGCTTTGTATCAGTTGACCGTCACCCTAAAGCCCTCTGATTGAAGAACGTTATCATCATTGATCCTTAGAAAGAGGCCCTTGAGAGGGGACGATGCACAAGATTTTGAAGTCATTGTCTGGTATTTATCCGAAATCCCACCACTTACCAGTTTACTGGGGTTTCCTAAGACTAGCATAGCACTTAAAGCACATCTATCTTGTATAACTTTGATGGGGAATGTATTTAAATGGGAATTAGGTGCTTGCTCAGAAACTTTTTTTTAAATTTCCTCCTTTTCTAGTCTTTTTTTCTAATCTAAAAATTGTAGGCACCAGAATACCTAGGTTATATCCTAGAAATTGTCTCTGACCTTTTGAACTAAAGGGATTTGGACTAGTAATTACATTTTTTTCCGATTTTTTTTATTGTTAAAAGAAAAATTTACATTTAATCCCCTTGTTCCCAGCCCTCCTCTCCCCCACTACCCCACCACCCTCCCCCTGCTTCCTTAAGGATGGGGCAGGATACCATGACCTATAGGAAGCCCAAGGCCCTCTCCCCTCCA
>JAQHUG010000488.1:248677-286448 GCA_028555095.1 Dicrostonyx torquatus | reverse complement strand
CTATTATTCTTAGATTTGGTCTTTTCACGGTGTCCCAGATTTCCTGGATGTTTTGTGTTACGAATTTGTGGGATTTGTTGTTTTCTTCAATCATTGAATTTATTTTCTGTATTGTATCTTCAGTGTCTGAGATCCTTTCTTCCACTTCTTGTATTCTGTGGGCTATACTTATCTCTGCCGTTCCTGTTGGTTTATCCAGCTCCTCCATATCTAGCCATCTCTCTGTTTGTGTTTTCTTCATTGCCTCCATTTCAGTTTTCAGGTCTTGAACTGTTTCCTTTACCTGTTTGATTGATTGTTTCTTGGCTTTCTAGGGTATCTTTGATGTATTTATTCATTTCTTCTAACTTTTTGTTAGTCTTCTCATCTCTTTCTTTAAAGTATTTCACCTCTTCTTTAATGGACTCTAACATTTTTGTAAAGCTATGTTTAAAGTCGATTTCTTCTACTTCTGTATTTTCTGAAGTTTGCTCAGATCTTCTTATGCATAATTGCTGGATTCTGGTGTTTTTATGTTGCTTTTTAGGTTGTTAGAGGAACTCTTGGATTGGTGCCTGCCCATCTCTTCCTCTCCTTGTGGATCAACCCTCTGGTTCCTTAACCTCAGCACAGGAACAGAGACTCCCCTCTGGTTCCTTGACCTCACCTCTGGAACAGAGACTCCAGGTGGTCAGCGGAGCAGGTCCCACAGAGGAAAGGGCGAACTTGGGGGGGTGCGTGTAGGGATGTGTGGAATGGGGGAAGGGGCGCCAACAGCTGAGTTGGTGCTGCCTGCATTGTGGCCAGGATACCTTCCCTCAGAGTTCTCCCTCACTCACCCCTCTGGATCCTTGACCTCAGCACTGGCACAGAGAGACTCCAGGTGGTCCGTGGAGCAGATCCTGCAGAGGAAAGAGCGAACTTGGGGGTGGGGGCAGGGATGTGTGGAATAGTGAGGGGCGCCAGCAGCCAGAGCTGGTGCTGCCTGCACTGCAGCCCGGGTACCTTCCCTCAGAGCTCTCCCTCACTCACCTAGTAATTACATTCTTAATGCATAAAATTTTACATTTTTATGTTTTGTTTTCCTCTCTACTCATTGTTATAGTAAGATAAGTTTGTAATGTGAGGACATAGCCCTACAGAGATGTGTACTCGTGCTACCGTGTTGCACAAGGAAGGAATCAGTACTCACAGAAACTTCCAGAGTATGGGCTGATCTGCACACAGTTTCACCTAATCCTCAGAACATTGAGGCATTTCACAAGGCACAGAGCAAGGAGGGAAAAAAACTAGACTTGAGTAACCTAACTGTTAAGTCACAGAACAGCAAAGCAGTGCAGGTATGTCACCTAGCTACCATGAACATGAGTGAAGCCCTGAGACTGCTAGTTAAGAGAAAAGGACTATTTGACCTTAAAGGAAGAACTATGAAGAAAAGGGTGAGTACCACCTAAGAGATGCTATACCAACCTTTTCGGTAGTTTATTAACAGTAAAATAAACCTCACTATGCTGAGAAGGTTAGATAAAAATATAAGAATAATTATTAGATGTAATATAGATGTTAATTGTAAATATCTTACCATAAATGTTTTGTTTTGTTTTTTATAAAACTCACAGTGAAGAAAGGAAGAAATATCCATGATAATTCATCACATATCATAACACACTGACTTCTGAACCAAGGAACCATGCCAGTCACTGTGACTTTAGACAGAGAGCGAAGAAGTCCTCAACGAGCCCCATGGGTCTACAGAAGTCTATCAATCTCTCTGTCCATCTTCCGGATCATTATTCAAGTTACTATCCCTAATTTCTCTGGATTTATAACATCTAGTCCAGCTCCTTAGATCATTTTTTCTTCCTAATGAATTAGGAATGTGTTCCCTGTAAATTATCATTGAGCTAACAGGCTGCTCAAAAAAGTAGTAGAAATGGCAACATCACTTGTGCTTGTTTGTGGAATTGTTTATATATCTACCTCATCAACCTTGTACTTTGATTGCCACACAAGAACTTAAAGCTATCCAAGGCAGTGATAACAAAACTTAATTGTCAATGTCATGGTTTCCTTATTTCTCTTGACATATTTATTATGTGTTTGCATATTTTTTTCACTCTTTCAAGGATCCGAATGTTTTTCTAAGTCAAAAAAAAAATCTAAAGAGTCCCAAATAGATGTAAAAAGAATTAACTCGATGGTTAGACATTTTCTAAGAAGTGACCAATGTGCTAGATAATTTACATAAATCCCATCAAAATTCAGTCAGCAAAACAGACAAATGTATTGAATAAAGCTAGGATGACTGTTGTTGTATGGGGGGGGGGCAGCTGTGTCTAGCTGCTGCTCCTGAGAGAGGAACGCGGGCCTTTTTGTTCCCTGCACCTGGCTCCCAGCCACGGCCGCTAGTTTATGCCTGAAATAACCACAAGAAAACTGTATTCATTTAAACTACTGCCTGGCCCATTATCTCTAGCCTTTGCTTGGCTAACTCTTGCATCTTATTTCAACCCATTCTTAAATAGTCTGTAAGTCACCACGAGGTAGTGGGCTTACTGGGAAGATACAGCATGTCTGACCCTGGAGGCTTCATGACGGCTCTCTCCCTGACCCAGTCTTCTTCCCAGCATACTGTTCTCTTTTCCCCACCTATCTAAGTCCTGCCCTATCAAATGGCCAAGGCAGCTTCTTTATTAACCAATGAAAGTAACACAAAATATAGAAGAACCCTCCTACACCAACTGTGGCATACATTTGCAAAATGCACAATATTTTTATTCAATAAAACCATTTTAAAAGTGTACATTTCATAAGAACTAAGTAGTCACAAGTGAAATAATTGTATTCTGAGGAGGGCATAATGGTTTTAACATTATCCACTAATTTTACAGTTATGAGCAATTGACTTTCCATTTGTTCCATGGACACTACCTGACATATTGTAACAGTTGAAAGAATGACAGTTTTTGCAACTAAAATATAAAATGCAAGTCAGAGGGAATAAACACTAGTTAAGAGCAGAAGCAGTCATCAAAGAATCTTTGTTTTAGGTTCTGGGGAAACAACAGGTGCGTGCTGCAGCATGAACATTCAGTGATGATAGACACTTTGTGGAGGAGTAGGACTCTTGGCTTCTAATTAACATTTTCTGTCTGCTCTTTTCACCTTCAGGCCTTTCCCAGCTCTGGGACCACTGGTGATGAGATGTTGTCTACTCTCTAAAATCAATGCTTGTGCAAGCAATTCCCTGTGTACCTACCATTGGAATGGCCAATATGTGCTTATTGGAGTCAACACACTGAGTTCCTAGCTCAGGACTAACATGACTTTCAATCCAAAATAAGTATCTTTTAAATGTGTAAACCCTGCTGAGTCTGGTGGCACATATCTTTTTGTCCCAGCACTCAGGTGGTAGAATCATGCAAATTTCAATGAGTTTGAGGCCAGTTTGATCTGCATAGCAAATTCCAAGGTTATAAGGTTACATAGTGGGACCCTGTATCACCTCCCAGAAAATAAAAAATAAAAATAAAAACAAAAACTCATAAATCACAAGTTTAGATAAAAATAGATTAATACAAGGAAAGTCCTGAAGACTTTATTGCTTACTAAAACTAAGAAATTATGTATGTTAGACTCTACAAAGTCTTGAAACGAGGACTGGGGCAAACCCAAATGACAAAAATAAGAAAATTCCATGTCACCCTTGTGTTAAAAGCAGGTTTTGTTCGTTCGTGGGCTTTCAAATGGCACAAAAAAGGCAATAACTTTTCCGTGTGCACAAAATTTATTTTACTCCTTTCTCTTTTTATCCATTCTTCTTTCATATAATATATCTTTACCATAGCTTTTCCTCCCTCTACTTCTCTCAGTCCCCCTTCTCGCTTACTGTCTCAGACCTACTGCTTCTCTGGCAAGAATTTGAGATAGTTCCCACTCCCACTATTAGGAGTCCCACAAAAAGTCCATTAAAATTTAAATTGAACTGAAATCACAGGGGCATGGAAGTTGTAATTCACTCTGAAATAATGCAATTATTTTATTCTTTAATCTCAAACCATGAGGAGCAAAAGGCTGTTTTGCTGTTTAAAGACTTAGCGATACTGGTTGTCTTGATTGCCCCACTTCAAATGGAAGCCTGCCTGAGACTCAGTGAGCTATGCCTGGTAGGGTCATCCCTACTACTCCTCTCAGATATTGATTCCTCTTGCACTTGCTTATTAATACAACTGCAATAACACTAATGATAGATGTCTCCATTGTAACATAAGTAGGCATTTAGTAAATGAAGTACTCTTATTTTTGGTTGGGGGTATCAAAATATAGAAATATTTGCTATATAGCAAGAAGGCTAGTAAGTCTTTTAGATAATGCTTCATGCCTTAATACCAAATGATTAATTTCTTTTTCTTTATTTTATAGAGGTGTGACACGTGAAACACAGCTTATAAATGTACTTATTTAAGCACATATGTCTGTGTGTTCATGTGTGAGTACTATCATACTTAACATTAATCTCATCCTTTAACTATGTTTGGGTTTATTTTTCCTATAGTAAATACAAAAAGCATTAATTACCTATGTCATTTTATATTAACATGAAAATTCATAATTGTTCAAGTACATTGAACATGTACATAGCATGTTCACTACATAGCAAATTTTCATTAGATTCAATGAATATTTTCACTAACTATAATCTTTGAAAAAATGGGTTTAGTGGTCTGTCAAGGTGAGTGAGGCAGGACATCAATCCAAGGTTTACGATACCATCTTAAATGAAGTCCAGCACCTAAGTTACCATGGTTTCCTGCAGAATGTCACAAACCCTCAAAATCACCAGAATGAGTGGTCATCACAGAAAAGTTCATGAATTTTCTGTATAATTTAATAATAGCATTTTACTATACTGTTATATATTATCATTACGATTATAACAGCATTCAGTAAAGCGATTGCATATTTCACCTCAAATTATATTTATTATTGTCATTATGTATTTTCTTTTCTTTCCAGTTGAACAATGTGGTTTTTTTTTCTATTTTTAAAAACAGCCAAGAAGAAAACTGGTGAATAGTATAATGACACACTTTAAAGCGCATTGTTACTATGGTAATAAAAGAAGAGAAATGTCCAAATTCTTTTGGATAAAATTTCTTTCTTTGTGTGAATATTTATCTCTCTGCACTAAATGTATGCAAATGTTCATGTGACATACTCAACTCAATAAAATGATTACTTTTAACTTACATTTAAACAGAATCCTACTATGTCCCAAGTATTTACAAATACTAACATAATCAAAATAACACATTTGATCTACATAATATTGACTATGTTATAAAAGTGGGTAAACCTGTGAGTGACGTAAAAGAGATATACATAGAAAGTAGGCAACTAGCAATCTTCCTCTTCCTGCTCCTCTCCTTCCCCGCTCCTCACACTTCTCCTCACCTAAACCTGTTTCCTTGCCTCTTATCCTCCTGTCACCCCATTCAAACCTCTCCCTCCCTCACTTTGAGTTCTTACAGTTCCTGCTTCTCTTCTGTTTCTCTATAGTCCTCCTTATCCTATTTTTGATGCATAGTAGACAGTTGGGTACACTAATAGCAGAAGTCAATGAAGGGATTGCAGATTCAAAACTATCCCGCTAGGACAAGTATAGATAGCTAATATTATGTACAATTAAATATCTGATAATTCCTCTCAACTCATTTATCCTACCACATTTTCTACATCGTTAGTTACTATTAAGTCCTTTGTATCATCCCATGTTTATAAATAAGATACCAGACAAGAAAATATGGACACTATGAGTCTAAGATAATGCATGCCAATCCAGAATTAGTCTGTCATATTTATTAAGATACGATTAAAATAGAAGAATAGTTCCAGCACAGTTGTTTGGGCCATAGTATTCACTGGTGTTGATATTGTACTGGCTTCCGTAGTACTAATTCTCATGTTACCAACCAAACTAGATTTATTAGAAAAGTAATGAAAAGATTAGTAATTATTGTTGCCTAAAGCACAGACACAGGCGCTTATTCTAGAAGAGCATATATTTTCTGTAAGTTCTGTAGTAAACACAAAGTATAGATACCCACAGATATACCACATTCTGGGAGACTCCTTTTAAGGACTTGGTGGTGGAAATGATTGTAGAAGTTGGCAAGACCAAAGTAGATGATGTCAACCCTCTGGCTATAAACATAGAACAGAGCCTGTATTGCAGAAGCTGTCTTAAGATGGTCCAATGGCACTCACTTTCTTTTTCTTGACCTCAAGTCTGAGTTAGGCCTTCTACTGATTGGTTTAATTCTATTCACCTTATGAATAGCAGTCTGTTTTACTAAGAACAGTGGCTTAAGTGGAAAACTTACATTTAATCCAAGAAAGAAATTGGGCCCAAACTCTCACCCCTCCCTGAAGAACAAGTGACAGTTGTCAGCTGCTGGTAGAGAGAAGATCAATTTTCTCTAAGCATATTCCCACTGATAAACCATTCTGAAATGGAAGGACATGTATGCAAGAATATTCATACAGTACAAACTGACTTTAAAGGGACAAAAAAAGACACCAAATTTGGTGGGTAGGAAAGGAGATGTGGGTCTGGAAAGAGCAGAGGGAGAGAAAAGATTGTCTAAACACATTGTATAAAGATTTCAAGGAAGCTAACAACATGTTTTAAAAAATCTAGAGTAATCTTTGTTTTTTTTTGGTTCTTAGCCAAATTTATAAATAACAATAGTCAACATATTTTAAAATGTATGACACATATATGTGTCATATTTTATATATTATTGTTAAGCATTAAATGTAGAATTTATTATAAATTTTATTCATCATGTCCTGTGAGATATGTTTGCTGCCACCCCTTTAATAATCAAGGATATGAAGTGTAAAGGATATTGAAAATTGTATTGAGTTTGTAGAAAACAAAGAATTATTCCAGCACCAGGAATTTGCTACTCCTGCATAACTTGTTGGTTAAGGAAGCCCCAGAAGCCTCCAAAATACTTTGTTTGCCTAGCACAAATGTGTGCTAAAAAACAAACAAACAAACATTTTGACTGCAAGATAAAAATCTAGAAATGAGCTGAAAGCTTTTCCTTGTTGACTATACTTAATAGTGTAAGAAGTTGTTATACTTGGTAGATGAAGCATGAATTGTCATATCCAGTAAAAACCTATGTATGCCATCTTGCCAGGTAAGATATGCCCACTGGTACAATAGTGATACAACTGTCTATCAACGGGGAAAATTGAATGATTGCAGACTAGATTTGAGGTCTACCCCAAAAGAGAAAATGTGCCTGGTACTATAAATTTTATTAAAAATCAATGGTTTGGTGGATCATAGACCCTGGTGGGAGATGACTTGCTGTTATCATTTAGCTGAATATGCACATATATAAGTGTCTTCTAAATGTTTCTGTTTTATATATATATATATATATAGGCAAATAATATACTTTTTAATCAGAGAAACTTGTATTTGCAGTGAATGGTGGTCAAACCTCAGTCTCAGGACTGCAAAAGATGCTTAGAATACATGTTAGTGCTCAGAGCTAGCAAGACATTTATACCATTCCCTGTATGGTTTAGGGAATATCATAGAGAAAGCAGAATGGGTATAAGATTGTCAAGACAGGAAGAAGAGATGTGAAATGCTATCTTCAGAGCATGACATGATCATAACAAACATTCTCCTGCAGCAACTGTGTTTGCCTTCACTATGCCTCAAAACAGCCAATTCTGAATTAAGAGCTCACACATCCCTGTGCCTACTGATGCATTTTGCGGGAGTGGCAGTCAATGCCTTAAGTCATGTACCACGTTGTTACAGTGACTGGTTCCAAACTGATAACACAGACTGGTTAAAACCAGAGGATCCCAAAATAAATAAATAAATAAATAAATAAAGATAAACAAAGTAATATGCCATATCTGCGAGGAAGGAACTTGTCATTATTTTTTTTTCTGCTGTGTAGTACTCCATTGTGTAAATGTACCACATTTTCATTATCCATATTTCGTTCGAAGGGCATTTAAGTTGTTTCCAGGTTCTGGCTATGACAAACAATGCTACTATGAACATAGTTGAGCACATGTCTTTGTGGCACAAATACACCTATATTTGTCCATATAACATTATATATGAGGCTTATGTACATTCATGTTTGCATGTCATAAATATATTTTATTTATTTTTTCTCTTTTTTATTACTTTATAAATAATACCAATGAAAATTCCCACTTTTTCCCCTCCTCCCACTTCCCTCCGACTCCACCCACACATCCTCCCATCCCCCTCCAATCAGAAGAGAGGGCAAAGCACCATGCCCTGTCGGAAGTTCAAGGACCTCCCCACTACATCCAGGCTTAGGAAGGTATACATCCAAAGAGAATAGGATCCCAAAAAAGCCAATACATGCAGTAGAGACAAATCCCAGTGCCTTTACTATCGGCCCCTCAGTCTGCCCCACTTGTCAACCACATTCATAGGTTTCATGAATAGGTTTCGAGTTTCAATGGTGATATTCAAGATAGTCAAACATCTGACAATGGGACAAGGCCAGTTCAGGCACCCTCTCTTCCACTGCCCATTCATAGGGTCCAGTTTGATCCCATGCTCATTCATTCCCAGTCTAGCTGGAGTTGGGGAGCTCCCATTAGCTCAGGCACACTGTCTCAGTTGGTGAACCACCCCCTCATGGTTCTGACTTCTTTGCTCATATTCTTCCTCCTTCTGCTCTTCAACTGGACCTTGAGATCTCAGTCCAGTGTTCCGATGTGGGTCTCTGTCTCTGTCTCCATCTGTTGCCAGACAAAGTTTCGATGGTGATATTCAAGATAGTCAAACATCTGACAATGGGACGAGGCCAGTTCAGGCACCCTCTCTTCCACTGCCCAGGGTCCTAGCTGGTGTCATCCCCATGGACTCCTGGAAACCCTTACAGAGCCAAACCTCTTTCCAACCCCAAAATGGCTCCCTCAATTAAGATATCTCCTTCTGTACTCCCATATCTGTCCTTCCTACATCTCAACCATCCCACTCCCCCAAACTCTCTCCAATCTATTCCTTCTCCCTCTCTTTCCCCCTCTCCCCTTCCCTGTACCCACCCACCAACCTTATGCTCCCAACTTTTGCCTGGCCATCTTGTCTGCTTCCAAGTTCCAGGAGGAGCTATATATGTTTTTCTTTGGGTTCACCTTTTTACTTAGCTTCTCTAGGATCATGAACTATAGGCTCAATGCCATTTGCTTATGGCTAGAATCCACTAATGAGTGAGTACATACCATGGCATACAATATATGATGCTATGAATGGCACAATGTATTATGTTCTCTTTAGGTTTCACCTGCCATGTCTATTTAATCAATTAAATGGAATTTTGTGCCTTTTTTAGTAAATTTGAAAACCAGGAAATAATTATAAGAAATTCATTGTACTTTGGACATACATCTTAATTATTAGAGGCAAAGAAGTCTTTTACAGTGAGAATTATAGCTTTAAGGATTTTGGATTTTAGTATTTGATATTTGAATATGTCAAGATTAAATTTTCAACTTAATAATTTTGAACTTTTAAGACTTTATCTTTAATTCTATGGCTATGACAGTTTATATAGAGAGTGTTCCTCATATAGGCAACAATTTGAATACTCAGTAACCAGCTGGTTGTCTCTATCTGATTAAAAATACATCTTAAAATATTAAAATTATGTACGTAAAAGATATTTAAAGGAGGTTCGATGAACATTGTAAAATCAGACTAGGAGAAAAGTGCTCTTAAATACTTTTAGGTTAAATGGAACAACTGTTAATAAAAGTTATACAGGCAGCTGCAGGAAACAATATTTTATAGAGATTTTTGTCTTTGTATGTGAATTTATAAGAATTTTCAGTTAATACTAATTCATTGATCATGATAGCTATATATGCATGAAGATTTTCAAAACAAAAATCTGAACTACTTCAAATATGAGATAATTCAACCTGTAAAGCATGTGCTTCAGAAAGTCTTTTTTTGTATTAGGAGAAAATTCATAAATTAATAAGAGTTATTAATTTAGTAACATTTTCTATTAGATCAATGTTTTCCTAAATTTGTATTTTAAAATGCAGGTCTAAGTCTCTGAATAAAGTCATGAGAAAAAATGAAATCTGAAACATTAAAGCATGGCTAGCACACATGTATTATTTTTCAAAAAACAAAAACGCTGGCTGAAGAAAACTTTGAAAATATGTTATTGATCAATATAGATAAATTGAAATAATATTATTTTAGAATATCAACAGGCTATAAGAACCTATCAAATGTTTTTCAACGTATTTGAGTTATTCCTTTACAAGTGCATAAAACTAAAACAATCAATTGATTAACACATGGAGTTACCAGTAAAAACTGGTCAGGTTGCACAAAAGTTCTCCAATTTAACTCTTGATTATATCTGAAAGTCATCTTTTAAATATTCCTAAACACTTTTAGGAATATCTTGTCATGATTGTTATTGTTGTAGTTCATGAATGTCACAGCTGAGTTGGAATATTGGCTTCTTCCCGCCATTGGCATCTTGGAAAACACATTCTAGTACTATGAAAGCTAGTCCTCAGGGAAAAGTCCTTCAGGAAAGATCCAGCTCAAATCCTGCCAGTCCTGTGTCCAACAGTCATGATGTCTTCACAACTAGGGACTGACTTTCAGTCTACTCAGATCTTAGATGTAACCAACGTCTGTCCAGTTAGACTTAAGGCTAGCTCAACAAGAAAGAACGCATCAAACCTTCTTCCTTTCTGAATACTTACATCCACAAATAAGGACAGCTCTTACCTATCATTAAAAACATTTCTCTTTGCAGTAGAGTGAGACCATCACAAAACACCACAAAAGCTCAAAATACAAAGACAGCTGAATGTGGAATGTGCAGATACAAATAATACAACTACAACACAATGTCTGCACTTTAGGCTCAGGGAACATCACCAAAAACAGGAAACAGTGTCTGTAAAAACTGAAGATGTGGAAGTCCACTGTGAGATGGTAAGATCCTATCTGCTAGAAAAACAAAACAAAACAAGAAAGCCATACCTCAATAATATGTCTGCCTAAATAGTATCTGAATAATGACAATATCAATAGATGTAGTGATAATATAGATTTATTAGGGAAAAGGCAAGGGTACCATACCGGGAAAGTCTCCTCTGTAGATGCAGACAAACCATACAGGTCGGCGGTCCACGCAGAGAGAGCTTCCTGCCTGGATTTCCAGTATTTATAGATCTCCTGAATAATGGGTACCACCCTTGGGGGTGGTAGCAGGGTGTGGTCACAGGCCAAGGGACCACACCCCTTCAAATAGATGTGCTTTCTTGGAAGGAAGAAATCTCATTGGGTCATACTCCTTTGGAATGGACTACAGGTTAAGAATTGCCAAGAGAAAGAATTAATTGAGCCTCCTAAAATCCCAATCCAGGTGGTCATCCCTAAAATGATATACATGAAAATAACACTAAACAGACTAAGCAGGTTGTTTTACTTATCTATACATTTATTCATATAAAAACATTTAAATAAAAGAGGCCATATATTTGAGATAGAAGTACATGGAAGGTGTTTAAGGGAGTTTGGGGGGTATGTGTGCAGCTCCTGTGCAGCTCTTGTTGTCCTGGAGCTCACTACATAAACCAGGTTAGCCTCAAAATCACAGAGATTGCCTGCCTCTGACTCCCAATTGCTGGCCTTAAAGGTATGTACCACTACACCCAGTTAGAATCTTCAAGGAAAAATAAAAGCAAACAAACTAACAACAACAAAAAAATTAACCCCACCCTCTGCTACTTTCTAAAACTATGGAGAAAAACATTCTCAACTTGGTTAAGAATATACATATAAAATATAAAATAGACAAAACATTCCACAGTTAACTTAGCGACTAGATAATTGACTCATAAGATTAATAACAAGAACGTTTCTCTTATTTCTTCTGCTAAGCATCACAAACTGAAAGTGATAGCTTACATGTCAAGAAGAGGAAAAACATGCAGGATTTGATGAAACAAACCTGTTTCAGACACAGAAGTCTAAGAAACATCTAAAAGATGGAATAGGAAAAACCTCTGAATGACTGAGCCAGATACAGTTTTTAGATATAATATCAAAAACATGATCAATAAAGACCATTTTGAGAAACAAGATTTCACTAAAATTAAAAGCTTTAAGTATGAGAAGAGTGTTGTTTACAAAAATTTTAATTCACAGGTTGGGAGAAAATATTTGCAAAACACGTGTCCAATAACTTAGTTATACTTCAAATAAGCAAGAATTCTTAACAAAACAAGCTAATGAAGCAGAGGTCAGGGACTGTCAAACTTCAGTTCATGAGCAGAGCTCTATAGGAGTAAATTAAGCATATGAATTGTGAAAATGCCAACATTTATGCATCATTAGAAAAACAGTAACTTATGGTGAGATCCCACTGTTCACCTACCAGAATATACAAATTCAAAGTACTTTGAATACCAAATATAGGTAAGATATGCACAAATGTTGTGAATACAAGATTGTATGACTGTATATGAAGGCAATAGGACAGTTTTTAAAAGTAAAACTATGTTTAAGTGTCATCTAGAAATTACAAATTATTTTCAAATAATTTGAAGACATCTAAATAACCAGCCTACAAGCCACAGTCCCACAGAAGCTTGACAACAGGGAGGTCCCAAAGGATACATGGATTTCCCTGTGAAGGAGAAGTAAGAAAAGATCTCCTGGCTCCTAAACTAGGAGCTGGGGTTTAGCGGGGTGGAGAAATGAGAACTAGAGGGAGCAGGTAGGGTGGTCTGGGTGCAGGATGCTGGTTGGAGGCAAAATGGAGGGGTAGAGTAACAAAAGAAATATCTTGCTGGGCAGGGCCATTTAGCGATTAGGGAGAAAGCTGGTGCAAGGAAAATCCCCAGGAACCCACAAGGATGACCCCAGGTAAAACTCCTAGCAATGGTAAAGAGAATGCCTGAACTGGCCATCTACTGTAACTTTCTTAATCGCCAGAGGCACTGTATCCAGTAACTGATGGGATGAGAGGCAATGATCCATAGACAAGCACTGCTCTAAGCTCCCAGAGTCTTGCTGAAGAAAGGAGGTAGGGATTGTACCAGCAGGGGATCCGAGTCATCATGGGGGAACCTACAGTGACAGTTGGCCTGAGCTTGCAGGAGTTCATGGTCGCCTGACCAACAGTCAGACCGAGCTAGGCCCTCTGCATGCCTGTGACAGTCCCTTATTTTGATATCTAAGTAAGGCTTCCAAGAGTGAGAGCAGGACCTCTTCCTGGCCATTAGCTAGTATTTTATAATCAGTTTCCCATGCAGGATTACCTGGCCATGCCTGGAGGTAAGAGGAGCATCTTCGTCCAACCTCAACTGTGTCATGCTTTATGCAAGTCCATTGGAGGATTGTCCCATTCTGAATGAAGATGAAGAAATAGTTGATGGGGAGGGGAGTAGATGGGAAAGGGGAAAGGACAGAAGGAAAGAGAGGGAAAACTGGTTGGTATGTACAATAAATGAAAAAAATTTTATTTAATTTTTTAAAAAAGTAAAACTAAGTTTACAATATTTTCTGGGAATTACAATCCTAGGTATTTTCAAATAATTTGAAGACATGTAAAGGAAACCTGTTCACAAATTATACATGAATTTCATTCATTATTGCCAATATGTGGGTAACATCAAGGTCTTTTTTGATACATGAATAATAAATTGTGGTATATGTAACTGTATCCTAAAATAAAAGTAACTGGCCAACCAAATCCCAGGGAAGCATGTTGTGTTTGAATTGCTCAGTGAAAGATCAGTTTAAAGCCTCCATCGAGCATGATTATGCCTACTTACCACTACCATATGTGAAAAACAGAAACAAAGAACAGTAATTGTCAGGTTTGTGGAGAGGAGAATAAAGAAATCCGAATGGTGCATGGGATAATTTTCACTCTCCATTATATCTGTAGATACAGGGCACTGTGCATTTACTAAAAGTTATCCAGCTATGAAGAACAAGCATTAACTCTAAAAAAATGGACTTTATTCAAACACAGTGTACCGTTTTTGTCAAAAATGTCATGCCAGTGTAAGATATTAATAACAGAAACCACAACTGTGGAGTGAAAACCTGAGTTCTGGGACAGAGTGTATAGCAAGTGGGTACATATTGGTTTGTGTTTTGTTCCTTTGTTTGTTTTCTCTTGAATTTCAAAACTTTTCCAAGATGTAAATGTTTGGAAGCAAGTAAGGGAATTTAGCGAAAACTGCTTGAGAGAAACAAACCCTTTGCCTATGTTTCCATTCCTACTAAATTTACTACTGTTCTACTTTTCATTTGATTTATATTTACATTCTGGCCTGTTTATCCAATTGAAAGCACTCTCTAAAAGACTGTCTTTTGGAACAGTTGTCAACTTACTAATAGAGGTAGCACTTGTGACACCAAGTGAGAATCAGTTCTATATTTCAACAGTAGAAGACAACAAGCTTTGAATTCCTAAAAGAATCCACAAACGGCATATTAAACATTCACAAACAACTTCTAAAAGTAAAGGCAGAAGTCAGATCTCTTGGAAAAAGAAATGCCTTGAAGAAAAGAAGAAAAAGAAAAACCCACAAAAGGCAGCTGCTATTTTATCCTATACACAGCCATTTCTGTAGAAGAAAATGTTTATTTTATTCAATGGCAGGTCTCAGACACTCTGTAAAGAAGGAAATACATTCCAACAGCCTATTTCATATGTATTGCTAAAGGAAGGATCAGGTCTGAAGGTGAAGTTGACCCTTACCACACGGAGATATGTAAGTACCAGAGAGTTCTTTTCTCCAGATTCTCAGAATCATTACATCTGAGTTTTCTTAGGGTAAAAATCTATAAGTCTATTTTCAAACCCTATTCAATAGCAGTGTCTACAACTATTCATTTTAGCTGATGCTGATGAGGATTGTCCATGTAAAGACGATGAGCAATTGAGAATTGTAGTATCTCTATTTGGTTAGCAGACTATGTTATCAGTATTTGCCAGGAGAAGACACTTCTAGTATCTCCTCAAATATCAACTTATTAAAAATAATCTAGTACATATACTTAAAATATAGTCATCAAACCCCAAAGTTGTATGAATAATTATATAACTCAACCAGCATATTTAAAAGAGTCGTAAGAAATAGACAAAAGTCAATGTATACCTTTTGCACATATATAAAAAAATACAATTAATTTTCAACAGGTAAGAAGATAGAGGAAGTATTTTGGCCATCATTATTTTCTCAATATCTCTAACATTTTAATAAAAATTTATAAAAATATTGCGTGTTCCAGAGAAAGCCTAAATAATAATTTATAGTATGATTAAATTTTCTTTTGAAACACTGTAGTAAATAATTCCTGATATCAAAGAACTTTTTTCTGTTTTGTTTTTCGAGACAGGGTTTCTCTGTTGCTTTGGAGCCTTCGCTGGAACTAGCTCTTGTAGACCAGGCTGGTCTTGAACTCACAAAGATCCACCTGCCTCTGCCTCCCGAGTGCTGGGATTAAAGGCATGCGCCACCACCACCTGGCTCAAAGAACTTTTAAATGTTAACCTTTCCATAAAAACAAAAAGAAAAGTGTTTGCAAGTGTATACTTTTAATGACAAGCAGGATAAGGGCTAGGGAGATGGCTCTGTCTTAAGAGCACTTTCTGCTACTGTAAAGGACCTGATTTCAATTCCCAGTTTCCACATTAGACAGTTGTGAGCTTCCTGTGACTCCATACTCAAAGTTTTCAACACCTTCTTCTAGCTTCCAGGATGTCTAAAAAAATTATTTAAAAAACTAACAATAGTGCTAATAAGCTAGAATTGTACATTCTGATTTGGTGGGAAGACAATAAAGTATCCTCTTGACCTCCACTAGTAATATTCCCTCTTCCCATTCTAAGATTAGTTAGAACCTATTCTCCTTCAAAAAGTCTGTGTAACATTGTGCTGACTCTGGTAGAGCATTTACATAGCATACACAAGAATTGAGCCCATTCCTCTATTGTGCAGCAACTTCCTGGTTTAAAAGCAAAATAAAAACAAACATTTCATCCAGGATGGAAGATCTTTTAAAAAACATTCTAAAGAGAAGTAGTGCATTCCAGTTTTTCAGATAATCTCTCAAACTCAAGAGGAAAACAACTTAAAAGCTTCAGTAATTCTCTGAAACTGAACAGATTCACTAGATCTAAGTATCCCCAAGAATATACTGAAATATGTTTAGATAAGCTTCCTAGGAGAGGCTCAGGGCAGCTGTAGTAAGGAGGCCACTAGTTAATTCCTGACTGCTTAGCCCCTTAAATAATGACACAGAAACTGTATTAATTAAATCACTGGTTGGACCATTAGCTCTAGCTTCTTATTGGCTAACACTTATTTCTTAATTTAATCCATTTCTATGAATCTGTGTATCATCACATGGCTGTGGCTTACCTGCTGGTGTAGGAGGTCCTTCTGTTTATGTGTTGCTTTCATTGGTTGAATAAAGAAACTGCCTTGGCCTCCTGATAAGGCAGAACTTAGATAGGTGGGGAAGACAGAACTGAATGCTGGGAGGAAGAAAGCAGAGGGAGAGAAAACCACCATGGAGCTGCCAGAATCAGACATGCTTAATCATTCCCGGTAAGCCACAACCTTGTGGTGATATACAGATTAATGGAAATGGATTAAATCAAGATGTGAGAGTTAGCCAATAAGAGGCTAGAGATAATGGGCCAGGCAGTGTTTAAATGAATACAGTTTCTGTGTGGTTATTTTGGGTATAAACTATCTGGGGAGCCAGGACAAAAAGCAGGCCCACTCATCATGTTACAACTGGCTAAAGTTCCCAACATCTGTCTCTGGCAGGACTACATGGCTTCTTTCTGACTCCGCCTTCTACCTCCCAGCATTCATTTTAGTTTTCCCCATCTACCTCTATTCCCGACGCAGGCCCAAGACAGTTTCTTTATTAACCAATAGTAATCACAGCATACAGAGGGAAATTCCATATCACAGGGCAGCAAAACCATAGCCAACAGCTGAGGACACATACCCCAAGGTCAGGCCAGTACAGAAACCTGAATACTAACACTTTCAGTTAATGAAAATATGTGAATATTCCACTTGGAATTATGAAAAACACCAGTTACATAGATATAGTGCCATATTACTTTTCTAGTAGCAGTGAGATAGTGCTTGACAAAAGAAAATAAAAATAAAACAAAGAATTATTTTGTGTCATAGAATGAGGGAGCAGTCCATCCCAGCAGAGAAGTCATGATGGCAAGAGCTTGAAGCACATGTTCACACTGCCTCCATAGTCAAGACTCTATTTAAAGACAAGTGGCTCATACTTTTCTTCACTAATGCTCCCTAGCTAATCACTGTAGAGGACTATGCATCATAGCTCTTAATATTTATAGAAAAAATCTAAGTAGAGACATTTAATGTTTTCAGAAATATGGTTTAAAAATCATGGGGAAGTTACCCCAAAACCTCAGTAAAAAGAAGTGCTTTCAGAGATAGCTATTTCTAATTCCAAGCCATCAGCTTTGATACATGGAGAAATTATATTTCATGTCAATTATAATCATGATTAATGGTATATTCCCTACTGGAAAATAACTTACTGAACTCAACAATGTGAAGATTTAGAAATACCATGGAAAGGACAGTTGTTAGAGAATATGAATTCGTCCTCACAATTGTAGAAGCTGGAAAGTCCAAGATAAAAAGAAGTGCACCTTGGGCGAGCACTTTGCTGCTGAGGCCTACATGACTCAAAGCAAGAATATAAAATGAATAAGCCTCAGCTACTTCCCTTTCCATCCTTCTCCTAGTCAATTGTCCATTTATGAAGGAAAACCCATTAAAAGAATCATTAGTAAATAGAGACACAAAAATCCCCTAACTCTTAATCTCACTGCAATGGAAATTAAGTTTCAACATGAACGTTAGGACAATTATTAAGATTTGCAAGAGACTTGTCTCAAGAGGGGATCCCAGGTATTCACAGGGAAGTCCCAGCTAGGTACTTGGGCAGCAGAGGAGTGGGTGCCTGAACTGAACTTGTCCCATAGTTACTTTGTTGAATATCTCAATCGTCACCATAGAAATTTTTCATTATGGATGGAGATAGAGCCAGAGACCCACATTCACACCAGAGCAAGGGATCGTGCTACCAAGGTCCAGTGGAAGAGCAAAAGGAGGGAGAAGATGAGCAAGGACGTCAGGACCGTGAGGGACTGGCCTATCAACAGAGACAGTGGGCTTGATCTATTGGGAGCTCATCAAATCCAGCTGGACCAGGACTGAATGAGCATATGACCTAACCAGACTCTCTGAATGTGACTGCCAATGGGGACTGACTGAGAAGCCAATGATAATGGCACTGGGACCTATCTCTTCTGCATGTATTGGCTTTTTGGGAACTTATCCTATATGGATGCACATCTTCTTAGACTGAGATGGAGGGGGGAGGGCCTTGGGCTTCCCATAGGGCAGGGTATCCTGCCCCATCTTAAGGAAGCAGGGGGAGGGCGGTGGGGTAGGGGGGGAGTGGGAGGGCCGGGAACAAGGGGAGTAAATGTAAATTTTTCTTGTAATAAAAAAATAAAATAAAATAAATGAATAAATAAATAGCATCCAAAATTAAAAAAAGACAATAAATCTCTAAGGGAGCTATTTGTGATCTTATTTTTCAATTGATGAGCATGAGGGTTTCATTCTACAACATGCTTATAAAATGAAATGAATGTAAAGCAAATGCTCTCTAGACATAGCCATGAAATTAGTATTAAAGAAAATCAAGCCAATATAGATTGCATAGATTTTCCATGATAAATATAAAAATACACATGAGGAACACAGGCTTTCATAGTCCATTTTAATCTAAGGGGAGATTTCCAGAGTACCTGAATGATATTCTACTTGTAACATTTATACTGTCTGTGTCAATGGACACTTAGATATTTGAATTTGTGTGACTTATTTTTCTCTTTAATACTACAGATCATTTCAATGGGGTCATTATCAGGATTCACTGCCTGCTTCCCACATTGCAAACGATTGTGCCCTAAATTTCTGACTATAGAACACAAGGTATAAGTATTCAAGGACAAGAAAAATATTAGCAGCTGCTTGATTTGGAATCACAATGCCCACCAAGAAAAAGCAACCTGCATTCCTGGTACCAAGAGTAATACATTAAATCTATCCCATAGTTTGGATGTCAGAAAAATACATCTGTCAACAGTTACACAAAGAGAAAACCTGCTAATCTTATCCCAGGAAGTTACACAAGATTCTCTATAGATTGTTATACTTGGAAGGTGTAAATGTCACTAAAATAAACCAATCTGAAGTGAATATGGAAAGGAAATGTAATTATGAAATATGTCCATGCACATACACATATTTGAGGACTTTAGGACTTAAAATATAAAATCTATTTATGCATTATATATAAGCCTATGGAAATCTACTTTATAAACACTATTTCACCAAATTATTTTCATGAAAAATTCTTAATACTGGTGTCAACAATTCCTAAATGTAAAGAATATAAACTACCAAATAAATTCCATAATAAAGCTACTGAAAATAAGCCATAGAGCAAAGAATATTGAGGGCAAGACATAATTTGAAATTGTATTATATATATATTTCACAAATAATTGACTACATGCAATATTCTTCAATGTAGAAATGAGCTTTCACTAGTTTTATGCTTTCTATGATGTCATGTTCAGTCTGGACTGTGAATAGAATTAAGCCAAATGTTTTTCATTTAAAGTTGGCCACAGCAAAGATTTCAGTTATGGCCAATGACCGGAAAGCATGCTATGGGCAAGAACTCAAAAAAAGATTATAAAAAGGGTACCTGTGGTTTTTAAATTAAGCCCATTTGCTGTAATTAGCCAGCTTTATTTTTAATAAGTCAACCTTCCTCATTGTTTTCTAAACCATCCCTATGGTGGTCATAAACACCATGCAGTTTTAATGGGAAGGATTTTGTTTCTTAAAACCCCAGGTGACTTGAAATTAAATCACCAAGGCCATTTACAAAGGGCAGTGGGGAAAAAGAAAAAAAATGAGGACACTGGTTAACTCAGCTCCAGTTATAGGCAGTTCAATCAAATACGCTTAACTAGAATTATTCCTGTCTATTCTATACATTCTTGGTGGATATGATTTTCCCTTGAAAGTTGACTCTGAGCATTATCATCCCTTATCTATTGTTATTAGTCCTTAAAAATAACTGTGTATACAATGTAAATACTTTCTGACATAAAATTTCAGGGAATATATATGGTCATCAAAAAAAATTGAAATTTGTTACTTATAATAGCAAGTAACATGAAATGTCAATGTGAAATGTTTACATTTTTAAAATGTAAAAGTTTTTCAGGATATCGATGCTTCCATTCTGTCTAGGCCTGTTTTAATACTAAAATGTGCCCAGAAATACCATGCTAATTTAGAGAAACCTAGTTTACAGTGCTATTTTGCTTAAAGTTAGTCATAAAGACAGAACTATTCCATACTTTTGCACTCCAGAGCAGGACTTTTCCCAATTTTATAATATGCACTTTTATTGAAAAATCATTTCTTTCTTTAAAAGAATTCCAAGCCCCTCATGAAGCAAATCTACTCTTCTGAAAATCCAGAAAATACCTTGATCTTGAAAGTGCCTGATGTGTGTAAGAACAAAGTAATGATGTGTTTGGCACTGCCCTGTGCGTTTCTTTTTGACATGAGTACACGGCTGACTTTCAAAAGCAGCACCGTGCTGTACCAGTGGCCATAAGGAAAGACACCTATGGCAATTATAAATCCAAAAATGTGTTTTTCCACAGAAAATGCGACTAACTACACAGATGATAAGAATTTTAATCAAAATCATTTCAAATCTCACCAATGAATGTAAAAAAAAAAAAGACAGAAACTTTGACACCAAGGATACTTCACCCAGAATAAGGGAAACATCATATGTAAGAAGAAAGATATGAAACTAAATTCCAAGATGAAAAAATAACTATATAATGTAGACAATGGTCTGCTTAAGTAGAAATTTCCCAGGGCGGACTAAGTATGACTTTGTCAGTATAATATATTTGGAAAAAGTTTGGGATTGCTCATAAAGCAATACTACCTTGTGGTATAGCAATTTTATCTGCACTAAATGCCCTGAAGAAGTTCATATTACTAAGCATATATTTTTATAAAGAGGGTGGTGGTGGTAGCTATGTATAAATATTCAAAAGAGCAATATTTAAGACATTTGTAATATAGTCACAAAATAACACAACATATCTATAAAATGATTAATTAGAGCTTCATACATTTCAATGCACTAGCTATGTAACATGTTCATTTGAAATTAAGGATACAAGATTGTATATATAATACAGTTCCATTAGGTAAAAAAAAAATCAGAGTAGTTGTGACATTTTCATGGAATATATATAGTTGATTAATTATATATAACAATGATAGAACATTTTTATAAATTAAAAATGAACGAATACTAATGTTTACACATTTCTTAGTGTACAGAGAGAGTTTTAACTGATAAAGACTACATTATAGGCATCTAAATGCAGATTTATGCCAGAGATGTTTTATAGATGCACTGCTTTCTACATTACAAATGCAGCGCTTTTGAATGCAAAACTTTATGTTTAGGCCGGGCGGTGGTGGCGCACGCCTTTAATCCCAGCACTTGGGAGGCAGAGGCAGGCGGATCTCTGTGAGTTCGAGACCAGCCTGGTCTACAAGAGCTAGTTCCAGGACATGATTTTTTAAAATTATATTTACTTTTAAAAATAATTTCATCAGTAGATAATAAGATGCTTAAAAATAAACCTCTTCCAAAAATTACCAATTTTCTTTTGATGTGGGGTCTCAATGTAGCTCTTCATCCATGGGCCTCAATCTCCCAACTGTTTAGACTATTGGCATGCAAAATTATTCCGAGATGAAACAAATATTTTTAATGTGCAAATATAGGAACATTTTGCCTTTTTTTATGAAAAACTACTCAAAGTTTTGAGAATAATAACAGATTGTTATTACCAGCCTTTCAAAAAATGTTTTGAAAAATTTAATATTTGGGGCTTGAGAAATGCCTCAGTGGTTAAGAGAATTTGCAGAAGAGAGAAATTTGGCCCCCAGCATCCATGTATCAGTTTAAAATTGCCTGAGATTATAGATACAGGGTCTTCCAAATCTTACTTTTGATGTTCAATGGATCCTGCACACATGAGATGAATATATATATATATATATATATATGATAAATATTTTAACTTAATGAATTATTGCAGATAATTTGAAAATACATATCATAAATCTTATTTGGATTTGATTTGGGAGTGGCTTGTTCAGCTTTGATTAACCTAAAATTTATTATCTCAGCTAAACTGGCCTTGAACTCATAATGATCCTACTGTCTGTGCCTCCTAAGTGCTAAGATTAGAGGTATGCAACCCTAGAACCACACTTCTTAGTCTATCTGTTTGGTATACAATGCATAATCCCAACTCAGAAAGAATGTCATAGAAAGCAAGACGTGCAGTGAGGTCAGAAGTTTTAACAATTTTTTATTGACAGTAAAAGGATAAACATTTGCTTTAACATGTTCTCTCAGTTATTGATGCAACCACTGATCTGAGTTGTGCAACGATCAGAACGTGTTAAATAAGAGAAATATTCTCGAAACCAACAGATGAACATACTCTATGACATCATAATTGAACTCAACTTGCCAACCCCTATGATTCTTTTTTCACTTTACACAGAGCTTCTAGATTTAGATTATAGGTTCCTTGGTCTTTTTTCAGAAGTTTGATCACAGAATGAGACATATCACTTCACCATGCTTAGCCCACATGAATACAAAACCAAGACTCACTAATCTATTAAATATATCTAATCTGCACTCGCAGTACTAGAAAATACAACCTCTGCTCTAAGTTTGGCTTTTCTGATTGTTTGTCTACATTTTGGCTGAATCAATTTCCCTCCAGAAAAATGTCATATTCTTAGTGGTGAAAACTAACTTCTCCAAACTTAAATATTGAATATGTCTGTAAATGAAAAGCTAAAATGATTAGTACTAAGAAGAGGCATGGTGAAGTTTATCATTTTTCATTTTTCTTCCTTGAAAATTTAAGTTTATTGTGACTCACAAAGCTTGGTTCTAGAATCTCTTTAGGACACCAAAATCTAAAATGTTGGAATTCATTCTTATTTGCTTTTCTTTACATCCCAACCAAAGTTTCCTCTTCCTACCCTCCTCTGAATTACTCCCCCCTCACCTCACTTCTACTTTCCTCCCCATCAACTCCTCCTCTACTGTTTCTCTTCAGATACAGGCCAACATCCATGGATATCAGCCAGCCGAAGTATATCAAGGTCCCTCCTCTTCTTTTAAGGTTGTATTGAGCAATCTAGTCAAAGAAATGGATCCCCAAACCAGGCATTAGAATCAGAGACAGCCCCTTGCTCCCAGCGTTAGTAGTTCCACAAGAAGACTGTTCTACACAGCTGTAACATATGCAAAAGGACTCTTTGTCTAAAGGACAAAATGACGCTACAGAATGGGAAAAGATCTTCACTAAACACACATCTGACAGAGGCCCTGATCTCCAAAATATATAAAGAGCTCAAGAAACTGGATATCAACAAACCAAATAATCCAATTAAAAAATGGGGTACAGATCTAGAGAATTTTCAACAGAGGAATATCAAGCAGCCTAAATAGCCAAGAATCACTAAAAGAAATGATCAACAACAAGGAAACGCAAATCAAAATGACACTGAGATTCCATATGACACCTGTCAGAATGGCTAAGAAACAATTGAAAGCTCATACTGGAGAGGATGTGGAGCGTGGGGAACACTCCTCCACTGGAGTAGGAGGGTCTTCTGTATTTCTGTGCTTTGATTGGTTAAATAAAGACTCCGCCTGGCTTGTAAGATAGGTCAGCCCTTAGGTGGGCAGAGTAGACAGAAAGGAAGTTCTGGGAAGAGAGAAGGAAGTGAGCCAGACGCCAGGAGCCACCGTCGCAGATGGATGCAGGTTAGACCTTTCCGGTAAGTCACCACGTGGTGACTTACAGACTTTTATAATGGGTTAGTTTATGAGGTGAGGGCTAGCCAAGAAGAGGGTGGTGATGATGGGCCAGGCAGAGTTTAAATGAATACAGTCTCATGTGATTATTTTGGGCATAAGCAAGCTACCAGTGGCTGAGTGGGCCAGTGGCTGGGGGCTGGGAGCTAGGCGCTGGGAATATAACCCACACCTCTCCCTCCACTTACAACAGTTTGGCTGCCCAACGTGGTTGGATGACTCCACGTAAAACCTGAGGGGCTTAAAAAGGAAATCTAGATACAGATATAAAGTTTAGCACAGCTGGCAGCTTGCCATAGCTCCTTTAAGAGAGATTTCCTGACTCAGCAAAAGCTGCGGAGGTTTTAGAATAGGGCTTTCTAGCTGTGCCACCAGCTCGAACTCTGGCTATAAAGCATTTCAGTGGCTTTTGTGGGACTGGACGAAACACTTAAATAGTATTGATAAAAAGCCGACTGCATGTTTTTCGGTTTTCAGTTGTAGCAAAAAAAAAAACTGCACTGTGTTAAAATGTTGGCTTTCTGGGCCATCCTGCCAGGGAAAACTCTGACTCTTTCAAGCAGGCAGTCCAGCCAGGAAACATTTGAATGTGGTCTGTGAGCAGAACGCTGCAGCTTGGTTGCTGGCAGGGACCTTGAAATGCCATAGAGTTGTGGCGATTAACATGGCGACAGCCGGTACCTCCACCATGAGGCTGGACTTGCAAAAAGCTAAAGAATGGGCTGGATCTAGCCGTCAAAGCCACGGCTTTAGTCCTACCGATATTGCTTGGTAAATTAAAGACCCATGTGGTCAGAAAAAGAGAGATTAAAAGAAAAAAAACCTCTGAATGGTTTACTATGTGTGAAAAATATATGCAGGCAAAAAGTTCTTAATGTAAAAAAAAAAGAAAGAAAAAAAAAGAGAGAGTAAGAGTAGTTGGGTGTGGTGGTATACACCTTTAAACCCAACACTTGGGAAATGGAGGTTGACTGACCTCTGTGACTTCAAGGTGTGGTAGTACACGCCTTTAATCCCAACGCCTGGGAGGCAAAGGCAGACTAACCTCTGTTGACTTCAAGGTGTGGCAGCACACATCTTTAATCCCAGCACTGGGGAGACAGGCAGATCTCTGTGAGTTCAAGGACAGCCTGGTCTACAGAGTGAATTCCAGGATAAAGATACACAGAGAACCTGTCTCAAAAAGCCAAAAGTTAAAAGTAAAAATAAAAGAAAAAGAATAAAGCCACATAAGATGGAAAAGACACAGAAAATCTTGATACTGTATGCTAATATGTTTGACTGCTGAGGAAGAAACAACAGCTGCTAAAAGACTCTTGTTTGTAAATGCTGCTGAATTAACCCAAGGAATGTATTTAAAAATACCTTGGCTTAAAAATTGAAGTCAAAAGGTCTGTTACTTTGGAGAAGAGATTTTCCTTTTGTTTCCACAGGAGATGAAAGGCTATGGATTCATTCTGAGTTAAGAAAACTCAGGTTTCATCAAGGAAGACCAACTGAGAAATCAAACTTCTACAGGTAGTCACATTGAAAATAAATATGATAGTTTCTCATAAAATTGGGACTAGATCTCCCTAAAGACCCAGCTATAGAACCCTTGGGCATACACCCAAAGGCCACTCCATCCTATCACAAGGACACTTGCACAACTATGCTCATAGCAACCTTATTTGTAATAGCCAGAAACTAGAAACAAGCTAGAAGTCTCTCAGTCGAAGAATGGATAAAGAAAATGTGGTACATTTACACAATGCAGTATTATTACACAGTTGTTAAAAACAATGACATTAGAAAGCTTATAATTTTTAATTAATCAGTTCTTTCTACTCCTCATAAACTGATACACATGAGGATAGCAGACAGTGGGTAGCAGAGTAATAAAAGTCAGGTGGGTAGATTAAAAAGTAAAATGAAAAACTAGAATTCTTCTAGAATCTCTCTCTGCCAAGGTGTTAAAACCTATTAGTACAGAGACTATAGCTCACCTTTCTAATAACAACTAACCTTTCTAATAAGGATAAAACTGTCTTTAAATGATCTAGTTTTATATTGCAATTTCATAGCAAGTAAAAATTCTCATTGCTCTCTGTATAAATCAACAAAGCATCTATGCACAGAACTTGAAGTGACTAAAATCTTTGTTTCTTGTTTTTCCTGCTCATATTCAGCAGGAGAAACATATTCAACCTGAATGAAAACTAGACTTGGAAATGTAGATCTAAAATCTCAAGTATTTTCAATCAGAAACAGAGGTAGGAGAGCCATAAATCCAAAGCCAGCCTAGTCTACCTAGCAAACCCCTGTCAGAAAATTAAAAGCAAAATGAAAACTGAAGGCACAATTAAAAGCTCTCTTTTAAAATACTTGTCCAGCATGCACAAGGCTAGGCTTCCACCTCCAGTAAAAGAAAGAAGTTTTTAAAAAGCATGAAGAAAGTGATAAAGAGAAACAAGAAAGAAAAAAAGAAAAGGGAAGAACAGTAGAGAAGAAAAAAGAGGAAAACTGAACCTTCATTTTACCACTTCTAAAAACACTTCTGGAATAATAATAAAACTTTAATTTAAAAGCCTAAACACACCTTCATGGACACTTACATTTCTTTGTAATTAAGAAAGACATACCCCTTAAAGTCATTTAGCACACATATTCTCATGCTTTTCTCTTTTTTTTTTTTAGTTAGAGTAGGGTTAGATGCTTACTTTTACACTTGGTAATAGGTGTGTGGTAATTATATAATCTAGCTCAGTTCATAGCTCTGTCTTGTGAGGAGCTCCTGGCAACCCCTTATGTACAAATGTGACAGTAGTGGCTGTAGAGTACTTCTGCACTTGTTCTGCACACTAAGCATAAAGCTGCACATTCTTTGGGCATCTTAGACACATAGGACATTTTCAATAATGGAATAGCTTATTTGGACAACAGGAGTCAAGTATTTACCTATTATAACAGTAATTTACACAAGCCCTGATGATGGTGTCTTTGGTTTACACACATATCACTGTGGAAAAGATGATTAAGAATGGAACTACTCCTAACCAACAAATATCAGCAAAATATATGAAGACAGCTAGGTAACAAACTTGTTTCTGTGGCTCTAAAATTTGAGTTATTAAAGATTACTAAAATGCTAATTGAGGGCTACAATTTCAAAGAACTTAGATGAACTTCTGTTCCTTGTATTTTTTTCTTACTTTCCTTGTAACCATTTTATTGTTAACTGGGGCTCCTATAAAATAAAAATTAATACCTGTGAGAACACTTTGTAAATTATTGAACACAATATAAATGCCAAAATATCTAGTTTCTACCTCCTTGGCGATAACAGGATAATGAGAAAAAGCATAAAGGTGGATAAGGGTGGAATTTTTTATTTCCAAAGTCAAAAAGACCTTTGCAGTACTATTTTATACTCTCTCTCTCTCTCTCTCTCTCTCTCTCTCTCTCTCTCTCTCTCTCTCTCTCTCCTCTTTTCTCCTCTATTCCTTTTTCTCTTTGTCTCTTTCTGTCTCTTCCTCTGTCTCTCTCCAGCATGTGTACACATAAGCATACATGCGAGCCTCCTATCAACACACACACAAGCTGACTTTGATCAACCTTCAGAAAAACTAAATACAATCCAAACTATTATCTTGAACATGAAAAAAATTCATCTCTACAGGCTACAGCCATGAACGTATAAGTGTTACTAATGACTGAAAATGCCTTGAAAATGTCTAATAAAACCAGGTATCTTTCAATCTATGATAGATTAATTGAACTTAATAAGGTAGGATAGGAAAAGCCACTGTAACTCATACTCTTACAAACTGCAAGCTCACCTAAGTGTGATGTATAGTAGCACACTGCTCTACTTTAGTTAAGGATCTTGTTATTAAATTACCTTGAAACATCAATGTTGGAGGTTATAGAGCTCATTTGCTATTTATCTGTGTTCTAAAATGGAAGGTCACCTTTTCTTTGAACATTTCATTTTTACATTCTGCAAGTGCCTGCGGCTAATGATACGAACCTTAAAATAATGTGATGGGGTTACTTAACGAAACAATAGCAATCAATCCCTACAAATATAAGAAGAAATTTAAAAAAAGGTTGAAAAATTGATTGATTGCCTAAATTACATCTTATCATGTAGCAACTAGTGAGAATAAATTATCAGCATGATGAGTGCCTCCTGCCACATCTTTTCTGATTTCCAGTTTAGAACCCTCAGCAGCAGCATTTTTCATTTGCTTGCCAAATGCTACTGACATATATGTGCATTAGCTCTCATGGTGGTCAAAGACACCCATCTATCTTCTTAAAACGGCATAACTTTCACAAAGAGTTAATGTTTAATACCTTTCCCCTAAGGAACTCCCCCTAAAGAGAACTTCTGGTATTAGACAACTGGGTGTTTCCTGCTACATATTTGTGAACCTTTGGCAATCCCCTTCTTACTAGTTTGTTTCTGAGTCATCCTTCAGTATTGAGAATAAGGCTTTAAAATGTTGTTTTGAAGTTTCTAGGGAAGAATGAAAGAAAGACAAAAAGCAAAGTATGACCAAAGTTACTTTCTTCAGCTTTTGGCATTGTCTTTTTTTTTTTTTAATGTATTTGAGAGTTTTATTTACATGTCTGCTCATGGAGGTCAGAAGAGAGCATTAGATCCCCTCTCGCCTGAGTTATAGGCTATTAATATATACTGGATGACTTTTGTTTGGAACAGTTATCAAAATAATCTCAACAATGAAATTTAATACTTTTGCATATAGTTAGCTTGATAATATTTTGATATAGATATAGCAATGAACATTGAGATGGAGAGATATAGATATACATATAGAAGATGAAGAAATAGATATACTATGTCTGCATCTTTAAGAAAATATAGTGAAAATGTAAGAAAATCCATAGATTGAAACTGTCATATATAATCATATTTATAGTTAATACCAACACAACTGTTTTGTGTCATAGGAAAAAAGTCTTGATGCCAAAAGAAAAATTTTCTTATACTAATATTTAATACCTCTTTAGGAATAAAATAAAGCAATCAGAATGGTAGATGTATCATTTTACTAGATAATGTTTAGCAAAATTTTGCATTTTTAATTCTGTAGTCAGAACACATGGGCTGCCCAAGATAACAGAATAAGATTGTTCAAAAAATGCTGTCTTTTGAAATTCCTTTGAAAAGGCTTTTGAAGTAAAAGATTAATGATCCAGTATTTCTAGTTTTACATCATTTTCCTTTTACCATAAGTGTCTTTAAAGAAAGCATGAGTAAGCTGTTACCTTTAAGAAATGTTTAATTTCATTCTGAAAAAATAATGAAAATCTGATGAAACTCATGCAGTAATTACAAACAGCTGGGAGTGAGCTGCAGTGTATTATTACAGCCAGCGTACACAGTGAAAAAGCCATTGCATCTACAAGTCTTTAAAACTAGACTATCTTCAGTTTACAAAAGTAAACCCAAACTTTGCAAACTGGTTTCAGTGATACTCGGAATTACAATTACATTAGATTAAATAAAATATGAGAAAGAGGCACGCAGTAACTTTGCTATCCTTCATAGTACTTTCCTCAGGCACAAAACCAACTTTTGGTAATATAAGCAGTATATAGCCTAGAGACACACATATTATGCTGTCAAAGAGGATTAAGATAGATGAGGACTCATCTTGGCTCCTGGGGGTCCACCTTTATCACTTAAAGTAGCTGGAGGGATAAAGTATAAAGTTATTACCCAGAACCATTGGAATTTTTATTTTTGTTTGTACTTTGCCCTCATTCCTGAAGCCACTGATGAGCCAAAAGCATCACCCTGAGTAATGGCAATTTGATGCACAATGAACAAACTAAAATGGCTTGTTTGGGCTAGATTCAAGATCCTTCAAAATTCAATTTTTAAGGGAATGTGGGAGGAAAAAACACAATTGAAGGCCAGTTTGAAGACTGAGAATCATCACAAAAATAAAATATCAATCCACATATGAAGAGGTTTTGCTTTGGCAATAGAAGGTAGTAATGGATCATCTATCTGCAGCTCACATTTCTGTTTTCTTAGCACCAATTGACTGAGTCTGTTCTTTCTCATCCCCTTCCCTTCACATCCAGATAATAGTAAAATAGTGCTTTCCTCAACAAACAAGAAAATGAAGCATTTAGCCTGAGGTAACAGTAGAGGTTCCACATGGATGTCCTTGTCCAGGTAAAGGAAAGAAGTAATCCATTGCATAGCATTGCATTATTTGAATTTGAGCACTTGTTTTTCACCAGATAGACTTAGCTAACAATTAAAACATGTACACATTTTCCTTAGTTCAGTGCTAACACATAATAAATGTTCTGTGCATGCCAACTGTATATGTCACCTACATGGTTTGGAACCCTGAATTTCAATGAGCACTGTTATCAATACCTCAGAATACCTCTCATTTAATCTACTTTGCAGCAGATATAGTCCTGTCTCTCATGGTGATGGAAAGGACTTTCTGAATACTATGCTTTGAGACTTCCGCAATGAGAGAGATATGACACGCAAACTAATAAATTGCATATTCATGCAAATAAAAAGGCAGTACATATGAAATTATCAAGGTAAATATGGAACACATGGTCAGATTAATACATGAAAATATCATTTTAAAAAACATCCCCATGAATATTTCTAACTCACAACTGAATGAATTCAAAACCCTCTCACCTGGATCACAGAAAAGGAAGGTCACAACACTAGGCATAAGCATCATCCAACCATTTGATGCATTTACAGGCATGCCTCTGCATACTCTCTACTGTTCGACATAGCCCACTCCAATTATTTGTCCAGTAATAGTACCTCAACTTGCATTGATCCAAGTTGCTCTGAGTGACTCCAGCAGCTCTCCAGTCGTGTTCATTTATAGCTTATCTGGGCACCAGCAGTGATGCTCCCAGCTATCTGCCTCAGGTCAGTAAAGGCTCTGAATTGCGTACTCTCTTTAGTCCTTTTGTAGCTGTGTGTGTGTTTGTGATATGTGACCAGACAGTTAATACTAGTAACTAAGATCAGTATTAAAATATTTTGTGAATAGCAACAGTTCTATTAACTAATCAAATCAGGATTGCATCAATCTAGTGTTACCTGAAATAAATTCTGACATTCGGGAAAAGTACAATTGGATTTGTCTGTGTATCTGATTTTAAATGCTTATGATACACTGCCATGGAGGATATTACTGATCACTCTCTTTGGCATTCATTGACTAAAGAGTGGCTATCACCTCTGGATCTTATATGGCCTCTATCATTTTAAAACACAGCAACTATGGTGACTGACAAAGGAATTTAACTTTCAGTCAAAGTGATGTAATTAGCCAACAATTAATATGATAACTAGGAAGCTTATCATCATGAGGTTACAGCCACCACCCATTCTAAATGATCCAATAATATGTGGTGCTAAATTCCATGTGATTAAAAACAAAATGACTGGAGAAGAGGCTAATTCTAAGAAGGGAGAGTAACAGAGAGTTGCCCTGTGTGCAATCTCAATGAATTCATTCACCAAGATAGATTTAACGCACTCTTCCTTTATTCTGTCAATTCCCTCTGTATTTGGGTTTACTAGGTGTTTCATTAATGTTGTCCTAGGAAGACATTGAAACATGGATCAATTACTGTATTCAAATAATTACCATTAAAATCTTCATGAAAGAACATCTTTAAAAGTGGTTTTCTTAGGTTATAACATACCAATCATATTTGAAGAAAGAAGAGCATAAGACAAATGCCCTAGGGACGTTATTATATCTGTATTGTAACCATCAACCACTTACAAATTCTATCTTTGAATTGTCTTGATAGTATAGTATAGTCAGTCGTCTGAACCCCAGTCACAGAAAATGTTGAAATACAGGCATGGTGACTCAGAAGAGTTTGGGGGTATAGCAAAAAAGAAAAGAGACTTTTCAGTACTGAGACAAGTTCATCTCACCCCATCACACTCACTCAGAGACCAGTAGCTCGTCTCTCTTAACTGATGTCAACAATTGTTCTCCCTAATTATAGGTGCATTTTATGTGCTAAGTTTTGCTTTAAAGAATCGATATATCTCTTTTTCTTCTACTATTTAATGGTCATTATGATAAATGAAATCAACAGTGTATACTAACATATTCTTACTACTATATTACTAAGAAATATTAGATGAATACACTTGTAAAAATACATTATTTATTATGCACATATTTAAAAAGCCTATGTACATATATATTTGTATACACATGCAAATAATGTTTCCAAGTATTTGATTTTATTTCTGACATTTTTGAATTTTGAATTGGCCTTTATGGTTTTGCAAAAGCAGCAAATTAAGCTATCAAAGCTAATCTCCAATCCATGTGCGATGGTTAGTGTTCTTTTAAAGAATCCAGGAGAATTTTCTAAACCCTTTGATCGAGTGAGATAAGAGTAAGAAAAAAATCCTTTGCAAAATATTGACAAAATTAAAAGGATAGATCAGAAAACATAATCCTAGTAAATGTTTTAATATTCCCATACAAATAATGGAACTTCATAAGAGAGTATAGAACAACATGATAGTGGGAAATTGCGGAAGACAATCCACATGCAACATTCTTTTTAAATAGTATTTTCATTAATTCTTTAAGAAATTAGTCCTTCATCCAGCAACTGATGGAAACAGAGGCAGAGGCAGGCAGCAGAGCAATGGACTGAGCTCCCAAAGTCCAGCTGAAGAGTGGGAGGAGTGAGAATATGAGCTAAGAAGTCAAGACCCTGATACGGACACCCACTGAAACAGTTTTCCTGAGCTAATGGGAACTCACTAGCTCCGGACGGACAGGGAAGAAAACAGCATAAATCCAAACTACTTTCCTTGAATGTGGGTGACAGTTGTATGGCTGGGAAAGACTGCAAGGCCTCTGACAGTGGTACTAGGATTTATTCCTAATGCTTGTAACTTCCTTTTGGGAACCCATTCTCATTGGATGGATACCTTGCTCAGCCTAGATATAGTAGGGAGGGCCTGGGACCTTCCCCAAAGCAATGTGCTCATCCATGGGGGGTGGATGGGGGGTGGAGTGCATGGTAGGTGGAGTGGATGGGAGTGGGAACTGGGATTAGTATGTTAAATGAAAAAATATAGTTTGTGTTCTTTTTTAAGGAAATTAAAAAGTGAAAAAAGAAAAATAAATTAGTACATTCATATGATGTATTTTTGACTTATTCATTCCGTACTTCCTATCCTAATCCCTCCCACATCCTCCTCCCATATTCACTAACTCTCAAATACTTGAGGTATTTTTATGACCAAGGGTGTGATAAAGAAATCCATGGGTATGTGACCATCCACTGGCATGTTATTGACCTAGTAGGGGACACACCGTCAAGAAAAACTGACTCTTCCCCAGAGTTTTCTATTATCAATAGCGACTCAGCTAGATGTGGGACTTCATGAGAGCTACCTTTCTCCATGCTGTACTAAGTGGTAAGCATATTGATCTCTGTAGATCTTGTACAAGCACTCACAGCTTCTGTGAACGAAGAGTATAGCAATCCTGTTAGGTAAAAAGAAAACTGTTTTAGTCTATCTATTCATCCCAAACCTGTCACTCTCAAATCCTTTATACCCTTTCCCCTTTAGGTTCCCAAGACTTGGGGAGAGAGGGTGTGATATAGATATACCATCTGTGGCTGAGCATTCTACAGACATTTGTTCTCTGTACTTAGGTTAGTTGTCATTTTTTTTTTCTGTCAACTGACTTCTGCTGCAAAACAGAAACAAACAGACAAAAACAGGGGTCAGAGAGCTGCACTAAAATATGGGTATGGATATAGAGATATGAGTTTGTCTTGATAAGGTCAGAGAACTTCACTAATCTTTGGGGATAAGTATAGAGATATGAATTTAAAGGACATTATGGTACTACGTCCATTTAACAAAATCATAGTAGTAGGATAAGCCCTTAACTGTGGAAACTACTCCCAACCCCCAATTCCTGGACATATTTAAAATATCAAGTATATGTTTCATCATGAGCAGCCCTTGAATCAAATCAGAAGAAAGGCTGTTACCCCTAAAATATTAGTGCCAATGTTGTATGCATGGGCATATTTTACCATGCCGATCATCATCACAGTTCATAGGATTCATAGCTAGGTAAAACTGTTGGAGACCTTTTCTGGGCCTGAAAAACACCTTGTAGTTATATAAAACCCATCTAATAGCTTCCTGGTCAGTATCCATGTGATTTTTTCCATGTCTTATGACCAAAGTATGTTTGGTCATATTATAAAGTTCTGGTATACAATGAAAATTAATGATAATAGCCTGCACTGTTTGGGGAATTCTCTGGTACTTCCCTGGCCAAAAGCTCCTGGCATTTTGGAAGGAGGAATAACTATCATTAAGAGGGCTTGGAAAATTCCTATGAAAATCTACTATTTTATGAACTATAAACATATATATGTACATATAATGTATATGTGTGTATATGTATATTTACATACACACAAGATAATATGAATAAAGCATGGTTAAAGGCTCAGCCTTATATAAGTTTCACCATACACATAAGGATCAGAGAACATTGAAAAGGTATGCTGAAAGAGAGAGTCAAAAGATATGAAGACACGTTCTAAAATGCTATCTCCTTAGCACCACATGCTTTATGATGTGACGGCACAGATTAGGAAGGGGTTCCCAAGGGACCCGACTACATATCACTGATTTATTGATAACAATCAAATTCTGAGTGATAGGGTGGCATAGTATCTAGTTGTATACCTGTCACTGAGAACTCCAGGGTCTAATGGATAATTCAAATTTCAAGGTCACAGAGAGGGCTTTAGTTAAACCCCTTGGGAACCTAAACTAAATAAATAGTAATTAATATGAGGAAGGGGTTTATAAAGAGTTAGCTGGGAATAGCGTGAAACAGAATGAGGTAAAAAAAAAAAAATAAGAGTGTGTGTGGGTAGAGTAACCAGAATGTATTTAAAATAGACATAGATGAACTTATAAAAGAACAACATATATTCATTAAAATAAACTTAAAAATTAAACCAGCAAAACCTTTATACAAAAACTTCAGATTATTTTAAAGATAATAAATTTATAGAACACATTAACATCAAATTTAACTGTACTCCAATAGAATAATACAATATAGCTGGAAAGTTATTAATGAAAGATTTAAATTCAAGAAAAAGCCATGTACACATGAATGAATGTAGTACATATGTGAAATCGTTACTTAAAAATATAAAATTTAATTGATATAAATAAAATAACCTAAAACAATAGATGACTTAGGTTTATATTAATTTAATTTTTTAAATAGATAGCCAGTGTTTTCTCTATCCTAATGTTCTTTCTTTCTCAATAATCCCAAGAGAGTGCTGGAGGGGGACATTAGGAGGAAGAAAGGGAAGAACAGAAAGGAAAAGAGTTTCTGAAAATAATCCCACAAATTATTCACATTCTCTGAACAGAACATATTTTAAACAAGTTACAGAAGATACTTATTTATAAAGGAAAAATAAATTTGTGTATTTAAAAGAAGAATACCAGTCCATCCAACAAATTGCAACAGTGAAATATTAAGCCTCACAGACAGACATGTTATGTTTACTTATTGGGTTCACTGTGATACTTTGACACATACACATATATTTATGGTCACAAATATAATTAAACAAATTGACATATTGTTAACAGATATATCCAACATTTTTAGCTACCCATATGTTGTGTGTGTACTGAGAATATTGAAGATCTGTTATCTTCAATATTTTTAAAAACATCATATACTATTATTAACAAACAGTGATAATAAATCTCTTGAATTTATTCACTCCATCAGTACTGGAACCATGGAACAATGGTTTAATGTCTCTCCATTTCTATCCTCAACCTCTACTTTGTTAGTTCATTTTGATATTATTTTGAAATAATTCCTGGGACTGGTGAGATGATTCAGCAACTAAAAGCACTAGCAGACCTTTCAGAGGACCCAGGTTTGTATCCCATCACCCAAATGGCAGCTCACAATATTCTATGACTCCAATTCTAGAAAACTGTTGTAGGGTGACACTTGCTGGTTCCTGTCTGCTCAGCCTCAAAATAATCACACAGAAACTGTATTATTTAAACCATTGCTTGGCCCATTAGCTCTAGCTTCTTATTGGCTAACTCTTAAGTATTAATTTAACCTATTTCTATTAATCTGTGTATCACCACAAGGTAGTAGTCTACCAGCAAAGTTTCAGTGCATTTGTGTCCGGTGGCAGCTCCATGGCTTCTCTCTGACTCCACATCCTTTCTCGCAGTATTCAGTTTAGTTTTCCCCGCCTAGTTCTGTTCCCCTATAACTCTGCTATAGGCCCAAAGCAGTTCCATTATTAACCAATGATATTCACAGCATACAGAGCGAAATCCCACATCAGGGAATGCAGTACCTTCTTCTCATATCCAAGTGTGCAAGACATTCACATAGCATACAGATAGGCATACAGACAAAAGTACTCATATACTTTAAACAACATTAAAACAAATAATTTTAAAACACGATTTGTGACACAATCAAATTTCAGGCAGAGAATGTGGAGTTTGGATCATATTTTGGGAAAATCCATGCCATTTTAGTGGTTTCATTGCTGTGAAAATGGTGACCTGTAATACCCAGTATATAGGGTAGGAAGAAAATCACTCACTTCATGACCAGGAGATAAGAGAAAGAATGAACAAGAAGAGAGGGTCTCCTTCAAGTATACTCTTGAATGATCAAACACCTCCCCCTAAGTATCCCCTTTTAACATTTTAGACTGTTCTCTGTAGATGTTTATTTGAGACACACAGTTTAATAGGGGCAAATACACACAGGTTACTGTACCTGACAGGGCTCCTCCGAAGAATCAGGCAGGCCGGCGATCTGCAGAGAGAGCGCTTTCCACATGGGCCTATCATTTTATACCTCTTGGGATCTGGTGGTCCAGCCCCGTTAATTAATTAACAGCTAATTGGGGGGGCGGAATAATTAGCTAATGGTGGGGTGTGGCTATAAGCTGAATTGGGCAAGACCAATCCCCTTCATCTCCCCTTTTGTCTAAATAAGATCAATCTAGCTCTAGAATAACTATATACAATGGAAACAGACATTGGACATAAAATTACAGACAATAAAAATATCAATCCACTATCCCTCCCCCATCTCTTAAATATAGGGAAGGCATAATTAACCCCTATATAAAGTCCCAAAGTCTGAGAGCAAAATTTTTCGGGATAAGGGAAGTTGTTCTCCAAAGCTAATTCTTGCTGTCATGGGGATGACGTTTAGTCTAGGGAATCCATATCAGCTGTTCAAGTAGAAATCTTCCTGATGAATGGTATCCAAATGGGTCCTGTAGCAGTGTCGTCCGCGTCCTGACGTATCAGTCAGAGGAAGGTGTTGTCAATGTGTCCCGTCTTCTGTACCTAGAATGACAACATAGGGTAAGACAACTCAAAGGTATTAAAATGAGGCCACCATCCGGTAGTATCATCCTCTCTCCGGAAACCTCTAAAAATTGCTGCAAAAAAAAATTATTTTTCAAAGTGGAAAACTGAAAACATTAGTTACA
>JAQHUG010000488.1:227312-240428 GCA_028555095.1 Dicrostonyx torquatus | reverse complement strand
TATACACATTAGAACACTACTCAGCGGTAAAAAACAATGACACCTTCAATTTTGCAGGCAAATGGATGGAAATAGAAAACACTATCCTTAGTGAGATATCCCAAACCCAAAAAGATGAGTATGGTATATACTCACTCATTAGTGGAACCTAGCCATTAACAAAGGACATTAAGCTTATAGCTCACAAGCCTAGAGAAGCCAAATAGCAAGGTGAACCCAAAGAAAAAACATATATAGATTCTCCTGGAAATGGGAAGCAAACAAGATCGCCAAGCAAAAGTTGGAAGCACGGGAGTGGGGATGGGGGTGGAGGCAGGGGTGGCGGTGGGCAAAAGGGAGGGGGAGGGAGAATGGAAGAACTGGGGAGAGCTTGGGGGAGTGGGAGTGTGGAGATGGAGGAAGGGTGGTTATTAGAGAAGGGATTAAGATATCTACATTAAGGGAGTCATTTTAAGATTGGCAAGAGACTTGTCTCTAGAGGGGATCCCAGGGGTCCACAGGGATGTCCTCAGATAGATATATGGGCAGCAGAGGAGAGGGTCCCTGAACTAGCCCTGTCCCATAGTCACATTAATGAATATCTTCATCATCACCATAGAAATTTCACCTGATGTATGTAAATAGAGTCAGAGACCCACATTCACATCAGAACAAACGACTGAGCTCCCAAGGTGCCCTCTAAGAGCAGAAGGTGGGAGAAGATGAGCAAGGAAGTCAGGACCGCGAGGGATTGGCCCATCTATTGAGACAGTGTGCCTGATCTATTGGGAGCTCATCAAATCCAGCTGGATTAGGACTGAATGAGCATATTACCAAACCGGAATCTCTGAATGTGGCTGCCAACGGGGACTGACTGAGAAACCAATGATAATGGCACTGAGACCTATCTCTTCTGCATGTATTGGCTTTTTGGGAACCTAGTCTATATGGATGCACACCTTCTTAGGCCAGGATGGAGGGGGGATGACCTTGGGCTTCCCACAGGGCAAGGTACCCTGCCCCCCTTTAGGAAGCAGGGGGAGGGAGGAGGTATATTGGGGGAATAGGATGGCCTGGGACAAGGGGAGTAAATGTAAATTTCTTTTTTAACAATAAAAAATTTTTAAAAAGATGTGATAAAGCAATAGTGTGATCAAAGAGTATAATAAAATGTTAATTTCAGTAGAAATATTTGTTAAAGTACCATTGTTTTCACAAACCAATTTTAGTATCAATGCTATGATAATTAGATTGTATAAATTTGAAAAAAAATATTTAACATCTACATAAAAAATTAATGACTGTGTAGTTTATGCTATAATGTAATTTCTTCCAATGATATTGAACATTTAAAAGAAAAATTAGAAAAGGAAGATCTAAGTGCAAACTGTAGTTTTAAGTCCCTTTAGAATTTCATCTTCAAGTGTAAAGTATTTAGAAATGGATCCCTAGCTAAGAATGCTAAGACCAATATATTTTCTAATATTGTGTTTCTCTTCTGCAACTCAAAAAGTCTGCAAGAAAAATTGAGTCTTGCCTAGCAATACTAATTGTTAAATGAATGTCACAATAGAAAAGTGATTTCAAATTTTACATACATAAATGTTTACAAAAGGATGTTGCATAAATGGCTTAAATAAAAATCCCTTATAGAATGTTTCTCCCACACTGCCCTGACCACTGCATGCCTTAAAAGTCCCTCCAAAGCAAGTAGTCATCTTTCCATTTTCGCATTGAGTCTGAATGTTCTGTCATTTCCCATTCCATGACCCTAAGTTTTCCTTCATTTTTTTCTCCACAGGGTGGGAGAGTTACGTATATTTCTTGAGGAAAATCCTATTTTCCTCCTACAGATTGAGCAATCTTCACTCTTATAATTCCAGTTATGTGCAAACATACATGGATATATGTTCCGATATTGCACATGAAAAATATAACCCAAACCAAGGGATTGCCACGCCCCTAATAACTTTAGCTTGCAATTACCTGAATCATGTATCAAATACATTTCTTATTCCCATTTATAGCTTTTTCTCTGATCTCTGTTTCAGAGATTGAATCTTCACTATAAAGCAGCACAATATACTCACATTACTCAACTTAGTTCTCTTTCTCATACTGCCAACTGGATCCGATGTGGCTTCAGGTTCTGTTAGTCCTACTGTTCCTTACATTTGCCAAGTCTGTCACATCTCTCCTCTGTGGTGACCCATGTGCACAAGGAATTGGAACCTGACAGCTTGTCCCATTCTGATGTAAGATTTCTCTCTGTATTTTTGAATGCCATTAATGAATAAAGAAACTGCTTGGGACTGATAGCAGGGCAGAACTTAGGTAGGCGGAGAAGATGAAACTGATGCTGGTAGAAAGAAGCAATGGAGCCACCAAAGACAGACTCTGGAAACTTAGCCAGTAAGCCACTGTCATGGGGCGATAGACAGATTAATAGAAATTGGTTAATTAAAATATAGGAGTTAGCCAATAAGATGGGCCAACTAAGTGATTCAATTAATATAGTTTCTGTGTGATTATTTTGGGTCTAAGCTAGCTGGGCATCCAGGAACCAACAAGTGACCTCTGTCCCTCCTCCTACACCATTCCAGTCTGTATCTTCTCAAGCCCATTATCCACCATGAATGAAAATTCCCTATCTAAAACCTGGGTAGGAAAATGCCCTGCTTTCAAGAACAAGTCACGTTTTATAAAGTAAAACTCAAGTATCATTGTACGCATATCAGTTACATTTGTACTATTTTTATCCCCCATTTTCCCCAGGATTCTGTCAGAGTAAGTTGCTTCAAATTATTAAAGCCTATTTCTTATATTGGTGTTAATTTTATAAAGAATTTGAACCTTCTAACCTTATTCTTTTATCGTAACTTCCACATTTTTCCAAGTCTTTATTTAGTTACTTCTCACTGACAAGCACTTCCTGATATGTATGCATGGGCTAAGTAATTTTTAAGCAGGTTTCCTTAGCAGTCTGTAACTCCCCCCTCATTGCTTTGATTGCAGAATGCCACAATGCTGGGGACTTCATCTAGATCTCCACTGCTTCCTGAGGCCCCGAGTACTTGTCATGTTTACTATCAAACTGATGAATGAGGCCAAAACTTCCTTGAGACGATAACAGAAGATTATTTTTTACAAAGGGGGAAATGTGAAGCTGCTTTTCATTCTTCTACTAAAACACCTTTTTAAACATGACTCTCAATTAAAGTCTCATCTACCTTCAATAAGAAAGTTTTGATTCAATCTTCCCTCAATATTTCATTCTAGATATTTAAAAAAGATAAGCATACTGATGTTACCTCCATTCTAAGCATGGCTAGCAGCAGCATTTTGAAATCCTATATGCTTCTATTAACATTAATTGGTAACATGGTCCTGACGGACAAGCTATTATCTATCCTATCCCTGGATTTCTCATTTTGAATGCTTATCTTTATGCAATTGCTAGAACAAAATCTTATCTATTGTCTCCTGTACAGGGTGATTTGATAGCTCCATTGCAAATACAATTTCTCCCCAAATTATCCTATCGGTTCCATTATTCCCTTTCCATTACCATGAGACTCCAAAAGACTAGGTAAAAAGATGAGTTTCCAAATTCACTAAAACTTTGACAGTCAGATTGAGATATCTTTGAAATCCTGGGAACATGGTTCCATCTTTCCAATTACCTCCATCAGATGTTTGACTTATGAAATATAGGATGCAGAAATAAAGTTACACATAAATACACATGGGAATATTTAATGTAACTCAAGGTAATTTGGGAAGAAATTCTAAATGCTTGTTTTACAGTTTTTTTGGTTTTTTTTCTGTCATTAGTATTATTATACTAAACCACAATTGAGTCTAGGCCTCAAGGATAATTGCATACGCTATCATACTCAAAGTCTCCAAGGTCAGTTAGTTTTGCTTAAAGAAATCCCATACATTCAATGATTAAAGAAGTCAAACATAAGACACAAAGAAGATGTAAATAAGTTCCCTGAACAGTTTGAATTTAGATACGGGGCTTATGTATTTATTTCCGTTCTGAACATGCATTGTTGTCATCACATTGAGGTTTCTTTGCTCAATATATTAAGAGCAGACAGACTATATTTAGACTCTGAATTAAGGTTTCCCAAATGTTATTGGCCTTTCTTGAAACTCAACCCTGTATCAGTATCATCTTTTGTTTAATGATATTATTGACTATATTTTCACATTTTATGTAGCAAATCTCCACGATGTTTTGAGCCTATTTCTATTTGGGAATCAAAACAATAAACACATGTTTCATAATCTCATCTTCAAAATTCAGAGTGGAAAAAAATAAAATGAAACAAAAACCTGCATTTTTTGAGATCCCAGAGAAATGAACCGCATAGCTTGTCAGATCTCAACATGGGAAGTTTAAGACCCATACTTAATGTTGAATCACAGGTCGCTTTAGATATTTTAAATATAAATAATCACCATAAATTACTTTGGATTTTGATAAAAATCAGATTTTGCAAATCTGTTTAAATAGCAGAATCATTTGGGAGCACAATAAATATATGTTTTCAGTCATAGTCACAAAATATTCTGAATTATTATACTGAAGAGATGTTTGATAAAAATATTTTTATAATGTTTCCATAAAATAAATATTGTTGTTTAAGAAGTTTTATGTAACAACAAACTATGCAATTTCCACTTGTTACTCTTGAATGTACATGTAATCAAAATGTGAATGTAAGGATATTTACATTTGCCTCTGGAAAAAAGGAATTAATTGATTACAATTACTGCATTGTTTTATACTTAAAGCCATTAAAGTAAACATGATAAAATATTTAAAAATTCCCAGATTTTGAATGTGGGTTTTCAGACTTCTGTGTTTTTCTCATTTCTTTCTACATACTTGACTAGGTATTTGGGATGAGCACTGAGGTTTGGGAAATATGTAAATAACTGTAATACAGTTTCATGATTTACATTTTTGAGAATTGAAAAATGCACTCAATAATTTTTACCAGCATAAGAGGCAAACTAGAACATATGGTCAGACTTAAATAAGTATTTTAAATCTTAATGCATTAACTTCTTAACAAGAAAATTTATCTTTTATCATTTCCCCTAATCTCCTTCATCAGAAGTTATTACAGACAGTGGTTATTGATCTAATGTGTTCAATTTATTACCCATCTTTTCACAGAAGTACTTTAGGGTAATATATAATTTTTAAAAGTCATATAATAAATAATGAAAATGATAAAATTAAAACATCCCTTCCTAAGCTTCAGTAAGATATATCTCATCTGTCAATATTTATTGCATGCTCAATATTTTAAAGCAACACACCAACTCTCATGATTTGAGAAACAAAGCACAAAAACAATCTTTGACCTGAAAAAACCATACATATTTTAAGCTGAGCATTGTGGTTTATGTCTATAACCCAAGCACTTCAGAACATGAGACAGAAGAATTACTGTGAATTTGAGGTACTCGTGTGTACAGAGTGAGACATAGTCTCAAAAACCAAAACACAAACCATCAGTCACAAAAAGAAATGGTGATTTCAACTATGTCTACAAACAAACTATATAGAACTACAAAGTACGTATTCTGTAACTATGAGAATAAAATGAAAAGTGCAACCCACTTACCCCTTGAAGGCTCAGCACTGATGGAGAGGCATTCATACAGTTAATAATAGGATTATCTCTAGTTGCCATATGCCAGTGCTCAGTTTCTTGTCTCTCTTCTGTATCTTTGCTTTGTTCACAGGTTTTAAGGGTTTATTTTATTTTATTTGGTTTTTCATTCTCTTTCCATTTGTTTCTTGGCTCTTGTTTCTCTGCTTTACACATTATTTCCTCAGTCCCTAGGAATGATTTCAATTCTGCATTCTTTTTGCCAAAGATATATGAAGAACAATATATTTCAGCTAGAAAGGTTTAGATAGCTAATGTAGAAAAATGCTTCCAAATGTGTTTAATGATTGGGGGGAAAACCAATTTGTTAGTTCAAGCAGATGAACAGTACAGATATAGCTTAATCTAGGACTCGAGTGATAGAACCAGCTCCCATATGGCCCGTTTTATTGCTGAAACATTTCAGTGTGGGCTTCATCCTCAAAATACCTTCCCCCTCAACATTAAATAACTGCCAACAATAGCTTAGCTGTTACCCTGGAGAGTCACATCCACATGAAAAGATTTTTAGTGTTTCCCAAAGGCTTCACTCAGAAGTCCAAGCAAAGACTAGTCTGATTTTAGTGAAATATTGTTCTATAAGTCCACTATGGCTGATTCTAAATTCTATTTCCAACTACGTCAAGCTATTGAAGTAGACAAATTCTTAATACAAGTATTTGTGTCTTCCAAGCCATAGCTATAGAACAGGACAATAAATACTGGACAGGCAAGAAGGAAAGAAAGAAGTAATGGTGATGCAGGGAGGAAGAGAGAGCAGGGAGACAATAGACGATGAGGGGAAAGGGCGGAAATCAGTTGTGTTGAGCAGTGTTATATTGGTAAGTGTTTAATGAATAGCTCTCCAAACAAAACAAAGCAAGAAGAAAAAAATAAAAATAAAAAGACCATCTTTCCTTATGTTGGAAATTGTTGTACACAAATTACTCCACCAAGATGATTTTTATGACACCATTAACAGTTCACTGAAAACAAAATTGGGAATATATGTCACACAGATGTACAAAACATGAATATCCAAATGCAAAAGCCCTTTAATGTCAAAAATTAATTAGTACAAACAATTAAGAAAAGTTACATTTTCAATGTTTAGTGACTCTGTTCTTAATGTAATTTGTTTTTCTTTTAATTTTATATGGGCTTATTCTAAATGATTAATTTAATAATTAGCTCACAAATAATCAAAAATCTTAGAAATCGCCTCCTCTATGTTAGTACAGGTAACAGCAAGAAATGACGAACTATTTTTCTATATTTTTTTAAAAGAATATCAGTCTTCTACAAAAAAACTAAAGTCTTGGGAACCAAAAAAGATGATTATCGTCATCATCATCATTATTAAAACAAAAAATTAAGGTAGTCACTATAAATTGCTCTTCTTGAAAGTTTTCCATCCTACCACCTGTAATTCTTTCAACTTTCCCTCTCAATTCACCTCCAGAAGCGACACTGCTTCTGCCATTCACAGATTGCTCTCCCTTTCTTGGCTTCCTCTCCTTTAAAGTGTTCTTACAAGACCCTAATCACTCTGCTCCAGGAAATTCTCCTCACTCTTCTAGGAAGAACCATCTAATTGCATCTAATTTCTAAATCCCTAAATAACTGTAGACTTAGCATATTTTCGAGCCAATTTGTAAGAGTTTAGAAAACTGTAGTTCTAGGACCACCTGTTTAAGAAGAAAAGTGTTATATCTGAAAAAAATGATACCTCAGTTCTGCTGCAGATTAATTAAAATATCTGGAGATAGAGACTACATCAAATCTTATTTGCTAAATGTTTCAGTATTGCTGTTGTTTTTGAAATGTCACCTATAAAAGGCAGAATAAAATTTAGAGATTCAAAACATTTTATGTATACTTCTAAAATTTATATCATATTATAATGAATTCAGATTGAACTCCCATTACCTCCTGACTAGCTACTCATACAGATATTAAAACTGATAGCAAAAATTTACAAATGGTTTGTTAAATTTACTTGTTTTTCCCTAGCAAGTGAAGTGATAAAAATAGGGAAGAGAAAGGGAATATTTGCCGATCATGTATCTGGCAGGTCATAATCATGTATGAAGAACTCTTAAAAACTAAGCAGCTAAAACCCACACAAAATCATCCAATTTTATGGATGGGAAAATTATCTGAATATATTTCTATCAAAGAGTAAATGAAAATAGCAATGTTCTAGTTTGGTATTTTTGCTGTGACATTGTGATCAAAAGCAGAGAGTGGACATAAAAGTTTATTTGGCTTACAGTTACACACACATACACACACACAAACACACACATATGCACACACATATACTTACACACACACAAACACACATACATAGAAAAAAGCAGAGAGAGAACTGAAAGCACAAAGAATTATTGGGAGAGTGGTGTGTGTGTATGTGTGTGTGTGTGTGTGTGTGTGTAAAGTAGAAAATAAGGAAAAAAATTTAAAAACTGAGGTATTTGTTTCAAATTTTTGTTTTACACTGAGTTCTTATTTCATCAAATAATACATCCATCACTCTCAGAAAATATAAGGTTCTTAGAAAAAATAATACACCAAGATTTTTTTTATCATTGTCTAGGTCTAAGTGTTCACCAAAATTTTTAGGTTCTGTCATTGTATAAAACATATCATTGGTGGCCTTTAGACATAAAGCAAAGAAAGTCAGCCTATAAATCACAATCTCAGAGAACCTAGACAACAATGAAGACCCTAAGAGAGACATACAATGATCTAATCTACATGGGAAATGAAAAAGACAAAATCTCCTGAGTAAATTGAAACATGGGGAACAAGGGACAAGTTTGAAGGAGAAGGGAGAGGAAGAGAGGGGAGCAGAGAAACATTTATAGCTCAATAAAATCAATTTAAAAATCAAAAAGATCATGTAATGAAGTCTCTAATTGAATGCATGTGGGTCTAGATTACATCAACTGCAGTGTGAATCAAAAAGTTTCCTGTTTATACTTATCTGTGTAGGCATTCATTAAGTCCTTAAAAAAAATGAAGCTGTGTCTCTGATTTTAAAAATCACATGCTCTGTGGCATTTTGTGCAATTCTCCTTGTTTTCCCAAGTACTCTATGACATACTAAAAAGATCACCATTGGATATGCAAGTTCTAGAGAATGTCAGTACAATAATTACCTGCGTCTACAAATACATTTATAGTTTGCTCTCCTGTTACTCTACTTTAGAAACTATAGTCAAGTAAATTCAAAACAGTCCATCTTAACATTCAAGTACTGTTATTTATAGCCCAGCAAAAGTCAAATGATGTTATAAAGTTGCATATTTGCAAATATTTCCATGTATGCAAACAGGGAAAAATAGCAGTGATTTTTTTTCAGCCACAAAATACAACCCGCATTTGAGGCATGTCAAAATCAAAGCAACTATATTTCAGCAATCAAAGCCAGTCACCATGGGAAGAGCAATTTAGTTTCAGCAGAGCAATCTTATGTGCCATATCAAGTTAATGCTAATCTGAACTTTATTAGTTTTGCAGATGTATTACTACTACAAGCATAAATTTTCTTTTAGCTTTAGAGATGAGTACACATGAAAACTAAAGACTTTCTTTCCCCCATATCTAGATTTACAATGAAACTAGTTAACCAAAGAAATATATCTTCCTAAAAAGGAAACATGTATTAGAACAGAGTACATTGCTGATCTTATATTGTTCAATCATTGAAAAATGAATAAATAAAAGGCCAACTTCGTCGTGGCTCTTGTAATTCACAAGTACCTGTGGACTTGGTTGCCTTATTTGGCTCACTAAAGTTTATTATTTTGCTTAGCTTTCATCACCACCCAACATTGCAATTATCTTTCACTCAGAAATACTTAGCAGTTACGAGTGTGAGTGTAGAGAAGATAGGTCACAGTGTCATTATCGATGGCTACTCAGTCTGCCCCCATTGGAAGCCACATTCAGAGAGTCCGATTTGGTCATATGCTCCATCAGTCTTAGTCCAGCAGTATTGAGTGAGCTCTCATTAGATCAGGCACACTGTCTCAGTGGGTAGACCAGCCCCTTGCAGTCCTGACTTCCTTGCTCATCTTCTCCCACCTTCTGCTCTTCGACTCCACCTTGGGAGCTCAGTCCTTCGCTCTGATGTGAATGTGGGTCTCTGCCTCTATCTCCATCCAATGAACGAGGTTTCTATGGTGATCAAGATATTCATCAATATGACTATGGGACAAGACTAGTTCAGGCACTCTCTCCTCTGTTGTCCAAATACCTAGCTGGGGACATCCCTGTGGACCCCTGGGATCCCCTCTAGAGCCAAGTATCTTGCCAAACCTAAAATGACTCCCTTAAGGTAAATATCTTCCCTTCTCCAATAACCACCCTTTCTCCATCTCCACCCTCCCTCTCTCCCCAGCTTTCCCCAGCCCTTCCCTTCTTTCTTCTCCTTCCCCCTCACCGCTTCCCCTACCCCCTTCTACTCTTTACCCTATCCTCTCCCCACCCCCCACATGCTTTCAACTTTTGCCCTGCGATCTTGTTTACTTCCAATTTCCAGGAGAATCTATATATGCTTTTCTTCGGATTCACCTTTCTCTCTAGCTTCCCTAGGTTTGTGTGGTATGAGCTTAATGTCCTTTGTTTATGGCTAGAATCCACTAATGAGTGAGTACATGCCATACTCATCTTTTTGCTTTTTCGGAACCCAGTCTATTTGGATGAAAAACTTCTTGGGCCAGGATGGAGGGGGGAGGGCCTTGGACTTTCCACAGGGCAGGCTACCTTAAGGAAGCAGGGGGAGGGAGGAGGGGTAGTGGCAGAGCGGAGGAGGGGGGAGGGTAGTGGGAGAGTGGGGGGGGGGAATGGGATAAGGGGAGAAAGTGTAAATTTTTGAATGAAAAAAAAAGGAGAAAAAAGAGTGTGAGTGTATGTAAGTCTTCCTAGATTCAGATATTTTTTATGTTATTTATTGCCTGTGGCAAAGGTTTTGCCATATATGTTCACCAATCTATTCCATACCTAAGTTAACACCTAACTGAAGGCTCCCCATAGGACAGGGTATCCTGCACCATCTTAAGGAAGCAGGGGGAGGACGGTAGGGTAGTGGGGGAGCGGGAGGGCCGGGAACAAGGGCAGTGAATATAAATTTTGCTTTTAACAATAAAAATAAATAAATAAATTTTTAAAAAGTCCAATAGATATGGAATAAACCATATTAGACATTCCTCATGTTGCTCATACCTACTCTAGTCAACTACCTTACTGTTATGCTCATATCCGCGAAGTCTCCCAAAAGCCAACAAGGAGACTGAGTCCCATATATAAAAAGCAAAGAGCCTTTATTTTATGCAAGTTTGCAAACTCGGTCTCTCCATATGTCTAATGTATCGGAATAATCGAAGATCCCCAAGCTCAGTTAGATGGGTTTTTACAGTAGTAAAGGTGGGGGTGAGGGGTTTCTAAGGTTCAGGACCTCTATTGGCTCACATTTGTCTAGAGGTATCCTGGTGAGTGTGCTTGCAAGTGATCCTATCAACAATGGTAAGAACATAAGGCATTTCCTTAGGATGGTCTGCTCTTGGGTGGTGCTTGAGTAATCTCGGTTTGTGTTTCTTCCTGCAGCCAGGCATTGCTTCAGGGTAAACTACTGAGACTAGGCCTCGATTAAAATTATCGATGACTGAGTCCTACTCTGGCAGATGATAATGGTTAGAAGTAAAGAACTTCCTTTGGATGGTCTGTTTCTATTTAGCTTATCGTGGCTGGCTCCTACATTGGCTGACTCCTACACTTGCTTGCTCTAACTGTTCCACATTGGTCTTGATAGATAGATAGATATTCCCCCAAACTAGATTTTATTACAATGAGAAATAATTTTAAATTATGAGCCACCACTAGAAAAGGGGCTCAACTTAAAGGTAATGGCAAGAAATAGAACTGACAGAACCTTCTAGTGTGAAATTGTTATGATATGGAATTTCTTTATGGTAGTGGCATTTCCTGGCCTTGCCAACTTGTAGAATGTATACCACCTTGGCAAGTCAACATGGATTACAAAATTAGAGTGAACATCCAACTCATTGTTGCATGTGTGAGATTCCAGTGAGCTAGTTCAGACAAGCCTCTAAAACAGTGTCTAAGGTGTACCGTGGTTAAGAGGCTCTGCCACTGCTCCATACTTCCTTAAATTGATTTTTTTTTGTCTCAGTTCACTTATTTCTAACACTTTTATTGGTCTTTAACACAACAAGTAGCAAATAAACAATTGCCTAATCAGTAAATCATTTTATCTTAGAAACAGTTTTCACTAATTTATTCTTTGGTTTCATACAAATGTAACATAGATTCTAGTCATTCACTTTTCCCTGTTCACTTTTATCATTCCATCCCTACCAGTTCCCGCCTCGGATCAAGTTCCCATCCCACTGGACTCAAAAAAATCAACAAAAATAACTCATTCAAAAATAACCTTGGGATCTGAGCAGGGAATTCTAAACAAAACAGGTAAAATATTTAGTATCTCAAAATGATGATCATCTACCTTAGCAATTGGGGAAATGCAAATAAAACAACTTTGAGATTTCATCTTACCCCCATCAGAATAGCAAAGATCAACAAAGCAACTGGCAACAACAAATTCTACGGAGGATGTGGTAGAAAAGGAACCCGCATTCACTATGACTGGGATTGAAAACTGGTCCCACCCTTGTGGAAACCAACATGAGGCATCCTCAAGTAGTAAAAATTAAATAGACAATGTGACCTAGCTATGATATTCTTTGCCACATGCCCAGAAGACTGAACATCCCCCTCCATAGATAACTTGTTCACCTAATTTCATTGCTGTTCTATTCACAATAGCTAAAATATAGAAACAGCCTAAAGTTCCCTCAATAAATAAAAAAATAATGAAAATGCGATGCATATACACTATGGAACGTTATTCATGTATAAAGAAAAATGGAATCATGAAATTTGCAATTAAAGGGTTAGACTAGAAAAGATCATATTACACAAGGTAATTCAGATATAGAAGGACAAAAGTCACATGTTCCTCTCATCTGAGGTTCATAGCTCTAAATCTTCAGGTGTGAGTCCATAGTCTGGGTAACTGTAGAAAACAGAAAAATGACAAGGGAAAATTGCCTGGCTAGGAAGAGGTGGAAGAGCACTAAAGAGGGGAATGGTAGGATGTAAGTGATTTCAAGACGAAAATGGGAAAAATGGTGGTGGGGGTAATTCTGGTAAAGAAAGAGAGATAAATACAGAAGAAAGAGCCAAGAGGGTAAACACTGTGGCAGTTAGAATAATAATGGCCCATATACTTGAATGCTTAGTCACCAGGGACTGGAACTCTTTGATAGGATTAATAGGATTAAAAGGTGTGGCCTTGTTGGAGTGTGCATTTTTGTGAGGAGCCACACTCACTATTCGCCATTACAAGATGGCGCTGACATCCTGTGTTCCCAAG
>JAQHUG010000488.1:205887-222137 GCA_028555095.1 Dicrostonyx torquatus | reverse complement strand
GGTAGTGGGGGAGCGGGAGGGCCGGGAACAAGGGGAGTAAATGTAAACTTTGCTTTTAACAAAAATAAATGAATAAATTAAAAAAAAATAAAAAAAAGAATAAAAAAAAAAAATAAAAAAAAAAAAAAAAAAAAAAAAATATTCTTCGAAGGCATTATGTCTGTTTAACTCCTCCACGCTTGACCCCAGAGAAAAACAGAACATTTTAGTGTTCCAATAGTTTTACCTTTTTCATAATGTAGTAATGTTGGGCTCACATGACATGTGGCCTTTTCAAGTAGATTTCTTTGACTTAGTATTGTGCAACAATGATTCTTCCATGTTCTTATGTCTTGACTACACTGAATAATATTCTAGTGCCTGGATGTTCCACATTTAAAAAGCAGAAGACACTTGTTTTATTTTTTTCAAAATACGCCAATGAGATAAGTTGCTACAAACATCCTTAAGTTTTATATTACTTTATTTGCTTATTCTTTAATCTCTTCTTTCATGTTATATGTGACTCTTCAACTCCTTTGTGTATATGCCCAGATCTTGCAAATTGGTATATATTGATATATGATGCAGATTACTAGATTGTGTAGGAACTATGTATAGATTGATGGACTATGAAATAACGTAGCCTAATTAAAGGCAGCAGGTATGAACATGTGCCTTTGAAGAGCATATATCATTCCTGTCTTGGATCTCAGCAAACTGACTTCTTTTCTGCCATGAGTTCTCAAATACATGATATTCTCTTTCTCTTCAGCTGAAATACTGGAGCTGGCTGACTTTGAATCAAAGTCTCTGAAAATGTGAACCAAAATGAATCTTTCTTTTTCTCAATAATTTAATTACTCTCAAATCATTTCTGACAGTGATGCCAGTGAAAGAAAACTGACACAGTGACAGAAATAAACTTGTCTTGTTCTTATCAATCAAACTTGTGACCATACAGTAAGCAATTGTTAGCACATTTTTTCCTCCTGTACTGACATGGAAAAAGTTCAGCCTTTCTAGTCATTCTTCCCATATCTCGTAGAAACTCATTGATGTATACACCCTTATGATCCAATCACTTATCCATAGAAATGGCAATTGACAACAAAACTTTCAACACATGAACATTTCATCACACAATAATATGAAGGCTAGAAAACTTATTCAATGACTATAATATTCTTTCAAATTTAGTTGGATCACATAAATCCTTGCTTCTAAATATTCAAAATGCTTAGGCAGTAGTGAATATAGCTCAGTTATTGCTCAAATGTTTTAGTCTGCAATCTAATTCAGAGCATTCCAACATCATCCAAGTACATATTGATGACTCAAAACAATCTTACACCAGTTTGATTAAAAAGGGGTCCTTTTTTGGAGGGGATAAAACTTACAGATCAATGTCCCAAACCACAGTCCTCTGGTTGCAAACAGGAAAGAGAGTCTAGTAGTCAGAACGGGAACCAAAAGCAAGAGAGCAAGCGGAGCGCTGTCACCACTTTTTAAAATGAAAACCATGCCCCAGTGGGCTGGTATCTCAAAAGCCATTGGCTGAAGGAGAAAGAGAGAGCTCCCACAGCACCTCCTCCTTTTGTTTAGGTAAGAAAGTTCTAAACCTATTACAAAATTATATACAGTAAAAATAAAATATCCTATTCTTAACTAGCTTAAGTCTTGTATAATAAATAACTTGGCCAAGTCATGAGACAAAAGTAACTAATTACATTTATCTAGTCTTCAAACCATTCAAAGACCTGAGAAGAGAAATAACATTACCTGAGTAATTAGGAAGTGCAGTCAAACAACTTCCAAAATATGCAACAAATCACAGAGACAACTGGCTACCTGGGCAATCACCCAAAATCACGTTTGCAACATTGAAGTAGCCAACTTTGGCTAAGGCCTAGCATAACTGACAGATTATTTTTAAAGGCAAGGAATTTTTCAAAAACATCTTACCCTGTCTTGGCAGGATTTGACAGTTCTGCTTATCCATTTCTGAATACTAGGTATTTTGTCAGTAGTTGAGGTATGGGCAGTTCCTTGTCCAGAGTCCAGTTTTGCTGAGAAGGGGACAAGCTCCAAGTGGAGTGTCTTTGGTGCTCAACAATCTCTTGAGAATAGATTGGTGTAGTCAGGAGTGTTTGTGTCTCTTACCACAGAACTCTAGGTTAGATTAAATGCCATTTTCTACAGCTCTTTGAAGAAGTTGAAGACTATTTATACAGAGTATAATATCTATGTATCTAAAGAACCTTATTAATGTAACTATGAATATGACAAACATAGATGACTATTGATCTACAATTCTTAATACCTATCTAACTTAAAGACTAAGAGAATAAACAACTGAGGACAATGACGCTCCAAATGTAAACAATTTACAAGTATCAATACATGAACAATATATAAGTATCTTAATCAGAGGTAGAAATGTACACTTTAATGTGGTAAATATATATCAATATATATCAATACATCAAAATGTTTTAAACAGAGGTAGAAGCATATGCATGCATACAATATTCAGTATAATTTAACTTTGTGCCATATACAAGAATCTATGCCAATGTAATTATCTATAAACAATAACTCACAAATACCAATCTATTAATCCCATCATCAAATTTTCCCTCTTTTTTTTTCAAAAAGATCCCTGAGCTTATAAAATTCCTCCCCCAACCCTCAATTACATACTAATTATAATCAACCCTTAAATGATGTCCCTAAACCCAAGGACTAACTTTACTGGGAGAGGGGACGTCGTCCTCTAGAATTACTTACAGCTGTCACGGGGGTGACGTTCTTTCTGGGGTATCCTATGAAAGTAAAATGATGGTTAAATTTTAAGATTAATAACTAATAAGATTGCAAATAGTCTCTGAGCATTTTGTGGAGGTCAGGCCAGAGTGTTATAAAAGACATGCACTGTTTCAGCTAGCCAAGTTGGAATCGTCTTGTGCAGCTGGTACCCAAAACAGGTCTTGTAGTAGTGCTTTCAGTATCATGATGTCATATCAACCAGATGGAGTTGTTGTTATGGGGCCCCATCTTCTTCCTGGAAACGTCAAAGATTACTGCAGGAAAATTCATTGTTCATTGTGGAAAATTTAAACATTATTTATACAGACATATACGGTTGTATATATTCGATGAAAGGCATGATAAAGTCAAAAATAGACATGAAGAAAGGCAAAGATGTTTTCAAAATTCATTTGTCTTTCTGTCCTCTATCATGGCTTGTGATATGAGACAGAAACTCTGGGTTTTTCTCTTGATAACAGGCTTGAAATTAGAGAGGGACTGAGCCATAGTATAATGCCAATACCAGCTCTATAAATTAGAAACATAAGTGCACACACATGAACACACACACACACACACACACATCCCACATTGTCATACTTACCGAACCTATTTGGTTTTCTTGATATTCAAACATCCACGTCCCTTGAATTTTTTGAAGATGAGTATTTTCCTGCAAAGACAAGAACAGAACCCTGCCCCCATCCTATATGTTTGTCTTACCACCTGTATGATTATCATTGTGAATGATTTGTCATTTGTCCTCTCCAAGAGGTTTCTCCTCTTCAAACTGAACATTTATTAATTTGATGGTATCCACAATTTTTCTTCTCCTGTGAAAACAAGAGCAAAACCCCTACCCCAAAGGAGCACATCTCCTGGCTTCCATTGAGAGGTCAACACATCCTTGAAATAAACTGATTGATTTAGTTCCACAGATTTTTCCATTATCCATTGTGTTTCTGCTGCCATTGTTCCTTTCTCATTAGCATTAACAAAATTCAAGGTTAATAAGGCATTATGTAATCTATTTCTGGGGGCATTTCCACCCTTTTCTGTTTGTTTAACATATCCTTTATGGTTTGATTTGATCTTTCTATGACTTCTTGACCTGTAGGATTGTATGGTATACCTGTAACATGCTTAATATTATAATGAGCAAAAAACTGTTTCATTTTCCTAGAGACATAAGCTGGACCATTATCTGTTTTTATTTGTGCAAGTATACCCATGATTGCCATAACTTCTAATAAATGTGTAATTATTGAATCAGCCTTCTCTGAGCTTAAAGCAGTTGCCCATTGAAAGCCTGAATAAGTGTCAATGGTGTGATGTACATATTTTAATTTTCCAAATTCTGCAAAGTGGAACACATCCATCTGCCAGATTTCATTCCTTTGAGTGCCCTTTGGGTTAGTCCCTGCAGGTAATGGTGTTTGGTTATAGAAAGAGCAAGTAGGACATCTTTTTATAATCTCCTTAGCTTGTTGTTATGTTATAGAAAATTATTTCTTTAAACTTTTTCTATTGATATGATGTTTTTTGTGAAATTCTGAGGCCTGTAGCATACTTCCAATCAATAATTGATCAATTTCTGCATGACATTGTGCTAGAGGACCTGGCAGACCCATATGGGATCAGATGTGTGTTATGTACATAAGGCAAAGCCTATTCCTGATCATGTCTTGTACCTGTATAAACAATGAAGTCAGTTCTGTATCATCTGGTATAAATTCAGCTGTTTCAATATGCAAGATAACTCTTTCTGCATATTGTGAGTCAGTGACTATATTAAGAGGTTCTTTAAAATCCCTTAGCACCATAAGAATGGCATATAATTCTGCCTTCTGGACAGAAGTATAAGGACTTTGTTCCACCTTACTCAATTCCTCTGACTTGTAACCTGCTTTCCCTGATTTATTAGCATCATCATAAAATGTATGGGCTCCAGTTATTGGAGATTCACATACAATTTGAGGAAGAATCCAAGAAGTTCTCATAATGAGGTTAACTATACCACTTTTGGGATAGTTGCTATTAATTTATCCCCAAAAAATAGCACAAGCCCTTTGCCATGGTTCATTGTCTTCCCATAACCTTTTTATTTCATCAGTAGTGAAAGGCACTATAATTTCTGCTGGGTCTATACCTGCTAGTTGATGAAGTCTCAGTTTACCTTTTATAATTAATTCAGAAAACTTTTCCACATAAGTTTTTAATTTTTTACTTGGTTTGTGTGGTAAAAAAGATCCATTCTAAAATGATATCTTCCCTTTGCATTAAAATTGCTGTTGGAGAAATTCTGGAAGGCAATATAACTAAAATACAACTGAGATTTGGATCCACCCTATCCACATGTGCCTCCTGTAATTTTTCCTCAATCATTGTCAGTTCCTTTTCTGCTTCAGCTGTTAATTCTCTGAGACTATTCAGATCTTTATCACCATCTAAGGTTTTGTTTAAATGAATTATTAAATCAGGTGTTATCCCAACACTGGTCGTAGACTGGAAATGTCTCCTAACAATTTTTGAAAGTCGTTAAGAGTTCATAACCAGTCTCTCCTAATTTGTGCCTTTTGTGTCCTAATTTTTTGTAAACCTATTCTGTAACCTAGGTAGTTAACAGAATTTCCTTTTTGAATCTTTTCAGGAGTTATTTGCAATCCCCATTTAGGCAAAATTATCTTTACTTCCTCAAACATTCTATCTAAAGTATCTCTGTTTGAATCAGATAATAAAATGTCATCCATGTAATGATAAATTATAGACTTAGGGAATTGCTCATGTATTATTTCTAATGGCTGACTTACAAAGTATTGACACAGGCTTGGGCTATTGAGCATTGCTTGAGGGAGGACAGTCCATTGGTACCTCCTAGTAGGTTGAGAATTGTTGTAAATAGGCACTGTGAAGGCAAACTTTTCTTGTAAAGGTATAGTGAAGAAACAATCCTTTAAATCAATAACTATGAGAGGCCATCCCTTTGGTAACAAAGTGGACAGAGGAATTAATGATTGCAGTGGGCCCATAGGTTGAATAGCCTTGTTAATAGCTCTAAGAGCTGTCACCATTCTCCATTTACCAGACTTTTCCTTAACAACAAATACAGGAGAATTCCAAGGGCTGGTAGATTCTTCTATATGGTGAACATCTAATTTCTCTTGTACCAGCTGTTCTAAAGCCTGTAACTTTTCCTCAGCCAAAGGCCATTGTTTGATCCATATCAGCTTTACAGTCAACCATTTTAAAAGTAGGGCTATTGTTACATCTGAAAGATTATCAAGTGCTTTGTTTTCTTGTATAGCCCAAATAGCTGGTGTTCGTTGTCTGTAATATCTTCTAATATTTTCCTCAGAATATAAGTTTTAGGGGTAGCAGGAATATTAATCTGGGTATTCCATTGCTGCTATAGGTCACGGCCCCATAAATTCACTGCAATATTGGTTATATATGGCCTTAGTTTTTCTATTTGCCCTCCTAGCCCTATGCATTTAACCCATCTCATGCTTTGTCTTACTCAAGATAAGGTTCCAATTCCCATGAACTGAACATCTACCTCCTGAAGAGGCCAATTAGGATGCCAAGATTTAGAAGTAATAATACTTACATCCACACCTGTGTCCAATAAGCCTTCAATAAAAATGCCATTTATACAAACTCTCAGCTTTGGATTTTGTTCATTTATAGAAGTCTGCCAGAATATCCGTTTTTTCTTACTCACTAGATTTTTTTTTCTGACTCATTCTCCATATCTCATCATTTAGACCATTATTGTTTATTGCAGTAGGCATGGGACCTTCTAATTTTCCTGATGAGACACATTCTCCATAGCAACCAGGAATGAATGGACCAAGTTCACCATGGGGGCCTGCGAGAGGCCCCCCATGGAGTTTCCCAATGGTATCTGGTTGCATTGTCTATCTATTGTTGACCTACATTCATTCATCCAGTGTCTGCCTTTACCACACCTCCTACATAAGCCTGAAGGCTGAGTCCTCCTGATCCTGTTCTTGTTATTTCCAGAAGAAGCATTATTCTTGAAAATCCGTTGTCTACAATCCCTTCTCATGTGTCCCATTTTATCACAATTAAAACATTTGGTATTTTGATGCCTTTTCTTACCATTGGAAATTGCTTCTCCTACTCATGCTTCAGTACCATAATCGAATGTCTCAATATTCATTGTATGCAAGACCCATTCATCCAAGGGTGCTGATCTAATCTTTAAAGGCCCTAGGATCCTTTTGAACTCCATATTGGCATTCTCATAAGCTAAAGCTTCAATTATTATACTTCTAGCTTTTGGGTCAGTTATCCCTATTTGTACAGCCCTAGTTAGTCTGTATAAAAAGTCACTAAAGGGTTCTTTCTGTCCATATTTAATTCTAAGATATGGCTCCACTCTCTGTTCTGGTTCTTGAACTCTGTCCCAAGCCTTTAAAGCTGCTGTGGTGCACACGGACAGGGTGTGGTCATCATAAAGAGCTTGGTCCTGAGGGTTAAAGTAGGATCCATCACCTAGAATTTGATCTAGGGAAATCTCAGTTCCTTTTGCTCTTTCCTGTTGTTCTAAAATTCTCACTTCTTTAAAAAGGCATCTCCAGTGCAATTGTGGCCCACTTTCTAGGACAGCTGATATTAACTGGGCCCAATCCTGAGGTGTGGCTTTGTTACTGAAAGCCCAGGTTTTGACTGTCTCTCTAACAAAGGACAAATGTAGTCCATAATATACAATTGCTTGTTTAATTTCTTGCAAATCACTCATACGTACAGTATCCCATGTATATTCCATGATAACCTTAGGGTGTTTGGAGCCAGCTACCTTTTATAAAGTTATCACTAGAAAAGCAGGTAGAACTCTGGGGAAGTTATCCCAGAGAGTTTTATGCAGTGATGAAGTTACATTTTGCCTCCCTATCATTTGCTCTTGGTCAAATTCAATCATTTCTTCAATCTTTTAAAATCTGTTTATCATTGACTTCTGCAAGGTCTGGATATCCTCCCCAGTAGTCTGTTCTAGTGCCCTCATTGAGCATTCCAAGGTATGAAGTCTGTCCTCTAGAGATAACATGTCATACTTGCGCATAATCCTTATGGCACAATTGGTACCTTCTTGGAGAGACATTCTATCTGTCAAACATTCATACCCCTTTGACAGAGTCTGATTAATACTCTCAAATAATGTTTGAGCACCCATTGACATTGACTGAGCTCTACGTTCTAGATGAGCTGTGTTCCTTTCCAGAGTGCTAACTCTGTCATTGAAGGAATGAGTATCGAACTGCATTTTTTCCAAAGAAATCTCAGATGACTGAAAGATGTTAAGCATACATCTAGCATTCCCTTCTAGTTGTAAAATCTGTTTTTTTGAAAAGGTGGTATCAGTTTTAATTGTATCTAAAAGCGTGTCAGTTGACTGAAAATTGCTAGTTAAGCTGGATGTTTTCTTTTTTAAATCTCCAATATCCTGTCTCAGAAGTCCAAATTCAGCCTGCAATGACTGCTTCATCTTGTCAGACAAAAATTTTATGAAAAAACTACAGAATACAAGAAAATAGGTGAATCCTAGAAATGGCCCTGTAGGAAGGGCTTCATATATGTCTTGGAAGACCTTAGATATGTTACGAGCAAACAGGCTCTCCAAGCCATGGAGTGTGATATTGTCAGACATACTTCTTCCCCTCAGGACTCACCTGTGGTGCAGGAGCAGGTGTAGTAACCGTTGTCCATCAGTAGGTGTCGCGGTAGTTACAGTAGTTGAGTGGCGCATACAAACGCAAGCGCATGGCTAGGCAGTCGGCCTAGATGGCATGTCCTAAGACTTGTTAAGAAACTGGGGGGAAAATTAATATCAAGAAGTTACACAGAGCAAGAAATCCAAAGTCCAGGTACAAAGAACATACATCCAAAAGCTTTCAGTGGGTAGCCAACAGTTGGCTAGCTCCAGTGGTACGCCTGCTGCTCTGCTGTAGGCTGTGAGATCGCAGCACCCAGCAAGTGGAGGGGTCATGAGGGACGTTTTGAGGTTCTGGCTAACTGTTCTTATGCTGTACTGAGACTACAAAAGCCAAAAGCTGCTGATGAGATTTTAAACAGCAATTCTATTTGACCTGCTACCAGAATGTCCCATAGAGTTATTGCCCCAGGGAATTTTTAGCAGTAGGCACCCAGCCTCTGCCTAAGCCCAAGGCTATATGGGTAATTTAAAAACCACTTTGCAAATCAGGTGGGCAACATGGATCCCGAGATGCACGGAGCTTTAACTGTTGACTGCACACACAGGCCATGGCCAGGAGGGCTTCTGCCAAGCCACCAAGTGGCTTAGCCGGGGGAGAGGGGGAGTCATTCTAAAACCAAACATTTGGGTGCCAGATGATGATGCTAAACAATCCTACACGAGTTTGATTAAAAAGGGGGTCCTTAATTGGAGGGGATAAAACTTACAGATCAATATCCCAAACCACAGTCCTCTGATCACAAACAGGAAACAGAATCTAGTAGTCAGAAAGGGAACCACAAGCAAGAGAGCAAGCAGAGCGCTGCTGCCACTTTTCAAAATGAAAACCACACCCCAGTGGGCTGGTATCTCAAAAGCCATTGGCTGAAGGAGAGAGAGAGAGAGGGAGAGAGAGAGAGAGAGAGAGAGAGAGAGAGAGAGAGAGAGAGAGAGAGAGAGAGAGAGAGCTCCCGCAAAACATATTTAGAAATGGTCTTGCTCAATCTTGGGGAAGGAAGTGAGGTTAATAAGTTGTGCTGTTATAGCTATTCTCCTCTATAGCCACCTAGTCAATGTTGTGGACCATGGCTAGTGCAGAAGGAAGCATGAGAGTCATTTTCAGGACATTGAATAATCTGACAGAAAAAGTAAAGGCAGTTTTCATTTCATTCCTGTCATTTTACTTAAGAAATAGCTTCAAGGAGTGACAAAGCTGACACCATCTTTCATGTGATGTCTTGTTTCCTCCAGTCTTCCAAGCTCGTAGATTCCACCTATGAATTCCTTTAAGTCGTACAGGTATTTCTACTCTTAATTCCTATATTTATGAATTGCATCTAATATTAGAATACTGTCACTTTACTTTCTGAGATGAAATTTTCTGAAAATACAAGTCACCTTCAAAACTATCATTTTCATTCCTGGAGAGTCTGGGTTTTGTAACATGAGTCAACCCACATTTTATGTGTCTTCTAATTTTCAAAGTGATTCTCTATGAGCCTCTTTTCTAGGCTTGAAATGAAAGGGGCAGAAAGTAAAGAGATCAATAGTATTTTTTTTGTATTTCTTTATATGATTCTTGAAAAGCCCACATATAATTCTTTTTCTGGAGTTTCTGATTTAATCAAAAAGTCCAAAGATATAGACTATGCCCCTCAAAAAAAGTTTTAATATGTATATTTATCTTATATTTGTTTTGGTTCCAGATGGCAATTTGCTAAAATAGATCATGAACTATAATTTTGTGCTTGACTTTTTCTAATAACTCTTTGTGGGACAATGAAGTAGTGGGGATTGAACCCAGAGATTCATTAATTCCCAACAAGGACTCTGCCCTTTAGGGTGTAGCCCTGACTCTAGCCTCCAAACTTCACTTTAAATCACAGCCTATTTGATACAGACCCTTTGTAACACACTCTTTTGCTATCACCATTTCACAAATAAAGGCAAATCCATCCAGATTTTGTGCTAAAAAAATAAATGAAATAAAAGTGGATTATTCAGCTAATGAATATATCCTCCAAATGAGTAAACAAACTATCAAGATGAATTAAATAAGAAAAATAACTTAATTCTATGAATGGGCTCTGCTCAAAATAAAGATCATTTTGTTGTAAAAGGCATCGGGCCACAAATAATAAATGGAGGTTTATAAAGCTGCATTAGAGGAGATGGGTGGAGGGGAAGGGATGTACTTAAAGTGAAGATTTGAAGTTTGGGAACACAGAAGTTCTAAGACAAATGTGTTCCAGACTCACTGAAATTTCCAATTTTCTGTCAAGTCCCTAAGATAGAAAAACTTTAATGATCAAGAAGCAGGAGGCCGGAATGACCAAACCATAGCCACTGAGGTAAGGTAAGAAAAGTTCAGGAGGAGCCAGCAGCCTTGAAATGCCTGCCAATGCTCAATAGTCAAGTACTGTACAATAGCTCAATGCAATCTAGTTTGACACTATTCCCCATGTGACATTCACATTAATACACAAAAACATGTTAATGTACGTAAGAGGTTAATTAGTGTCCAGCTTGTTTTGTCACGGGCCATTTAAACTTGGTATTGAGAGCACTAGATCTACTTTCTAAAATGTCATTTAATTTACTGCTGAACAAAGAAACTCAAAAAACCTCCTCTGGGTACAGAGCTGCTTCTGGAATGCTGTCTTCTGAAGAAAGACAGCACACTGTGCTCAAAGTGAATTTAGCTGCCAAAACCCTGCAATGATAAAAAAAAATATATAATATGTTGTGATTCTCTAAGAAAATTTCAGATGGAAAAACTGGATAGTTCATGTTCTAAAGCAGTTTCAAACAACTTTCCAAAACCTCCTAACTATTAATCAAACAAATAGTCATGAACAGTCATAAAATAAGCTGTTAAATACAGTTTCCCTGGGGTGGAGGATGATTTTTAAAGACGATGTCTCAAAATAAGATAGATCCCAATGAGTGTTGTGTTTCGCCATAAACTTGAATCTGAGCTTAAGTTTGCAAATATTTTGGCCCTGAGCCTAGAATAAGTTCCACATGAGCCCCAAGGTAGAGCTTCACACATCTCCTTAAATTTCTCTCTGACTAGAGAGATTACTCTTCTGGGCCAAATTTCTGGATGAGAGAGAGGCATCTTGAGCATTAGTGATTCTCCTGTGTGACTTAGGCAGAATCATTCACTTTCTGCTCTCAGCCTTCTTGACATCTTGTGAGGATCTATTACTCTGCCTTTTCTAGGAATCTAGTTAGTCGACCTTGCATCTGTCCCTCTCTCCCCCTTACTTCCTTTTTCTCTCTTCACCAGAAGGTTATATTCCCCAAAGAATTTTAGTTCTAACTCACGCTTCTTAAATTTGAACTTCAGTGTCATGGTTACATTTATTCTCAGCACAGGTAGGCCATGTGGCCAGAACACCACCATGGGGATAACTTTTACACCTGATTAGCATTTTATTCCATGGACTTTGAGCTTCTGTGTAAAGTAGATTGCCTTTTATAACGACATCGAGCTTTGTCCAAGCCATTGTGAAGTACCCCAAGGAAAAAGAATATTGTCACCAGGAATCATTTTACTTAGGCTTGCAATGACTTTTCCCCAGGTCTGTACCCTGCTGTTGCTGAAATCCTGCTCATATCACAATCATGAGTTAATGTTAATTTCTTAAACTCTCTCTGTATCTCTCTCTCTCAATTTCTCTCTCTATCAGCTATATAATATGTGTTTAATATTTTATTTTCTAACTTGTTCTTATACTTTTCCAAAAGTTAACTAATATGTACAATGACTTTTTGAAAGATTGAATAAATAAATAAGACAGTAAATAAGTAATTGAGTAAATAAATAAGTCAGTAAGTTAGTCATCAGGCACAACTTAATAAGATAGATAATTGAGCATATGAACTGAGTAATGGTTATTAAAGAAGGATAATCTGTATAATTTCATATTTCTCAAAAGTCCAAACTTGAACAGAACTCATCTTTTCTTAGCCTAAGCGCTGAAACATGATGACATGCTTCTCGTCTTCCTATATCAATAATTTGAATACTTTAGACAGATTTATATGCTACAGTTCTGTAATGTTCCCTTGAACTTATGCATCCTGTGTAAATTTCTATATTAACAAATAAAAAGACACTATTTTTTTCATTTTTATCAATGTAGAAAATAGACAAAGACCTGAAAAAAATTCTAAAGGGGAAGCATGGAAATTTTTACCACCTGTAGTCACCTAAAACAGAAAAAACTAAAACATCATTAGCTTCCAAGGAAACCATCACAGATCATTGCTATTGTTTTGCAAATACAAAATATTTTAAATTTAATTATATTTTACTTATATTTTTGAAAACTTCATGTGTGAATTCTCTTTTTACATCATTTCCCCCCTCTTTCTCCTCTCCACCTCCTCCAATGTGTCTCTACCACTTCTCAAATCATGGCCTATTATTTTTAAATTATTACTGTTATATGTACATATATAAATTTATAAATATAATCTACTAAATTATTTAGTATTAATCGTGTGTGTGTGTGTGTGTGTGTGTGTGTGTGTGTGTGTGTGTAGGGCTGACTGCTTGGAATTGGATCATACAGCAAGTGTCCCATCTCTAGAACAGACTAATTCTGTCTCTCTCAAAAGAAATTGCCTACAGTTCTTGATCTATATGTAAGGTCTTATGAGATTCCCTGGATTCACCTTTAAGTATCTATGTATACTGCCATTTTTTAAATCCTTTGAGAAAACTATGGGTCCAGATTTCCTGTCATATAAAGGATACACTATTAAGTGTTAAATGTCCTGTTCTTCTGTCTCCTATAAAATTCTTCACCCTTTTCTCTTTTTTTTCCTAAAATTTTGATGTAGGGCCTGTGTTGATGATAAACCAATTGGGGTTATTCTTAGCATTTTAATCAGTTGTGTCTTTCTATAATATTTTCTGTCCACTAGAGAGTTGGCGGTTGTTTGATGAGGGTTGATAGACATACTGTCCTGTTGACATAATGATACATATTTAGAATTCCACTAAAATTCACATAGGTTTATAGAAGTGAGCATAGTAGGTTCTCCTCTAGGGTCCTTGGACTCACTGACCATGAAGTGTGAGCTAGGTTTACCATGTTGGGCACAAATTCACATGTACTGAAGAGCTTATACTTCCAAACATGTAGCTGTTGGTTATCCATGAGATAAAAGTACCAGTATTACATAATGTCATTTGGAGTACTGCTGTGGTTTGTGGGCATCACAATTGCATAGGATTACTAATTGCTTTTTATTATTATTATTATTATCTTGCCTACTTCTTTCTCATACTATAAAGCTAATCCTCATGGAGGGGTCTCCTAGATGGGTTCCAGCTTGATATCTCCAAGTTTTTTTTAAATAATTTATTTAACTTTATTTTATGTGCATTGATGTGAAAGTGACAGATTCCCCTGAAACTGGGGTTATAGACAATTGTGAACTACCATGTGAGTGCTAGGAATTGAACCCAGGTACTCTAAAAAAATGTAGGCAGTACTCTTAACTACTGATCTATCTCTCCAGCTCTGATTTCTACAAATCTTACAGCACAAAAATCTTTGATGTTAAATGTGTTTTGAAGGTTGTAAGAACCTTTACCTCTGGTGATTTTAAATTTTTCTTCATTTGAATTAAGATAAACAGAGAGTTAGGATAGACATCCTTGATGGATCTTGACCAAGTTCAAAAGCGAATGGCACAGATTCAGAATTAGGCTTTGCCTCTTCCTAAGTGCAATGCAGGAAAGTGAATATTTGTGCTGCCAACCCTCATTACCTGAGTTTGACCGCCAGGACACACATGTTAAGAGAAAATGTATTTTTCATATTGTCCTATGACCTCCCCATGTACACTTATATAACACACATGCACACACACTCTCTCTCTAAATAAATAAATTAGTTGATAAATGTATAAATTAATCTCTACTATGGAAGCATATCCCTTTACATAATGGTATTCGGAGTTTGGGCTCTGGGACTTAGTCAGATGTCAGGTTATTATCATTCTACTACAAGAGACTCTAGAGAGATTTCTCATTTATCCCAAATTGCATGGACATTGCAAGAAGTTGGCTCTTGTCAACAATTCGATTTGAGCTTCACAGTCCCCTAAACATGATGAATACATTTCTGGTACTCAGTACTAATTCTGTGATGATGAATCTTTGTTTCTCTATATTTCTCTGTCCCTATTTTGCTACCTGACCAGTGTCTAGGCACCTTGTGTGGATATTGGGAAAGGAGGTAGTGATGTGGGAACCTGAGATTCTCTAGGTGGAGTCTTCAACTGAGTAGGCATCATATTCTCCCATGACTACTCACTGCTTCCTGGGAGGAAAGAGTCCATTCTCTAAAATTGCTGTGTGAATAAGAAAGTATAATATAGAACATATGAACTTTAGATTTAATATAGAACATATGAACTTTAAATTCAGATACAAGGTATGGATAACCAATTACAAATAAGTGATCAAGTATGGGTTACAACATATATGATATAAATAAACACATTTTATTAATGTAAATAAAGCTATCATCAATAAAATCTTAAAAAGGAAAAAATAGAAAAATGTATCAAGAAGCATAAAGAAGAAGTCTAAGAGAAATGGATGCATAATGATAGATGAATTATATATTGCTCAACTTCATGGATCTAAAATGAATATAGACATCACACTAGAAATAATTACTTTTATATTATTGTTTAGGATTTGATTAATGAAAACACACACCATCCATCTAATTATGGCTGTGTAACATGCAAAATTCTAATAAGCAACTTTAATGTTAGAAATTTGACTTAGGGAGAAAAATAACAGAAATGCATAAAATACAGCCACACATACATCTATTTCATACACACAATCTCAGAAATCAGAAAGTAACCATCCACATTAGTTTTTTGTCTACTTGACACAAACTAGAAGAGGAAACTCTGTTGAGAAAATACCTGCATGTACAAAAGTGTGTGGGGCATTTTCTTGATAAATGACTGATGTGGAAGTACCTAATCCGCTGGGCGTGGTGCCATCCCTGGACAGCTGGTCCTGGACAGCATAAAATAGCAGACTAAACAAGCCATTGGTATCAAGCCAGTAATGAACACTTCTTTGTGGCTTCAGCTTCTATTCCTGCTTTCAAGTTCATCCTTTAGTTCCTCCCCTGATTTCCCTCAATGATGGACTATGATCTATGAGATGAAATAAAGCCTTTTCTGCTAAACTGCTTTTGGTCATGGTATTTTATCATAGGACTAGAAACATTATGACTGCAACATAGTTTTCCATTGATATGTTAAATAATGCTTCATTGGATTAAAGGGAAACTTGAAATTCAGCATTTTTGCTTCTTCTATGAGTTTAGTTGAAAAGACTGATATTTAAATTTAAATATTATACCCTTAGCACTAAAAATGGATTAAGTTCAGCACATAACCCACTTTTAAAATGAAATGTTCAATCTCAAATTGACCCCCGCATTAGGCAGGCATAGTTACGTCAACTGGTGACAAGCTGTCCCAGGCAAATGCCCCAGTAGATGACTAAGAACTCTACTCCTGGGAGTCTGCCTTTCCTCAATATAACCCATCACTGAGGCTTCTGTTGTAAAGAATACACAGGAGGTTTAATTTGATGTTAGCTGTTGGCTTGCTGTATATCGCTTTTATTATATTTAGATATGTTCCTTGTTTCCCCAATCTCTCCAAGACCTTTATCATAAAGGGGTGT
>JAQHUG010000488.1:180241-203212 GCA_028555095.1 Dicrostonyx torquatus | reverse complement strand
AGGGGGGAGGGCCTTGGGCTTCCCATAGGGCAGGGTATCCTGCCCCATCTTAAGGAAGCAGGGGGAGGGTTGTGGGGTAGTAGGGGAGCGGGAGGGCCGGGAACAAGGGGATTAAATGTAAATTTTTCTTTTAACAATAATAATAATAATAATAATAATAATAATAATAATAATAATAATAATAATAATAATAAAGTATACACAGGAGGTGAGAGTGAAACCAAAAATCCATCAATTTCTTTTGTGGAAAATCTTCTCCTTTTTAAACACCAATTGAATAAGAAATATCTTCCTGAATAGAAAGGTGGTCTTTTGTTTGTTTGTTTGTTTGTTTTTAAGAACTCATATCTACTGATAGTAAATGCATTTTGTTAACAAAATCTGCAATTTACTTAATAGGTTAGGACCTTTTTCATTTAAAAAGCTGATTGTAAAACTGCATGCATTTGATCCATCTACAGTTATACAGATATAAATTCAGCCAGAAAAAAAGCATGTGTATGAAGACTATAACAGTAATTGTCTGGAGAGAAGAAAACAGAGAATATATTTAAAAAAGAAATTGACACCTTACAAATGACAGGAAAGGAGGATATTAATAAACAACACAACTAAAATAAAAACTATTAAAACTAATAATAAGCAGAGGACACTAAATTACCACCTCAAGTTATAAAATCACAGAAGGTTGTGGAGTCTTTACAATTGACTTAGATTTACTAATAATGTCAATGTTACAAATAATAACAAAGCACAGGGAATCAGTAGGAGCTCTGAGAAAGTGTTTTCAACTGTGAAGTTGCAGAAGGGAGATGCCAGGCTCAGGAATGATGAAGTGGGATTCCCCTCTGTAGGTTGTGAATATGTTTTATTACCATTTGTTAATAAAGAAGCCACTCTGGCCAATGGCTTGGCAGAGCAAACACAGATAGGTAATCCAAACAGAGATATATAGAGAAAGTAGGTGGAATCAGGAGATGCCATATAGCTACTGAAGAAGGAAGATGCCCTAGGACCTTACCAGTAAGCCACAGTCTTGTGATGATACACAGATTAATAGAAATGGGCTAATTTATGATTTAAGAGTTATTTAACAAGGAGCCTGAGCTGTAGGCCAAACAGTGTTGCAATTAATATATCTGTGCAGTTATTCATGTCTGAATAGTCAGGAAACAAATGAGCAGTCTCTGCCTACAGAAACATCTTTAGTCTTCTGGTTGCCTTATGCCAATTGTTAGCCATTTTGCAGAAGCTGCTGAAAAAAGGAACTTATGCCTTTATCTTGAACATTGTAAACAATGTGGTACAGCCTGATAAAAACATCCCATAAATATGGAATCCTTCAGAAGTGTTTTACATTAGTTGTCTGTCCAAGACTTTTTGAATTTATGATGAGATTAACCCAGTCACCTTGATTCTTCAAAGGAAAGAACCAGGGCTGTACACATACTCTTCTTAGGTTAGACTTTAAAGAGAATCCTCTGTAACGTGAAAGGGATATAAACACTGGCCACTCAATGACAGGTATACACAAACAATTCATTCCAAGACTTTGAAAATAGAGTCAAGCATCTGTTTTCTGAATATGTAGGGTTAGACCAACAAATATGGCCAATGTATATCTACTGGAGTCATCCACTCTTTTATGCAAATGGGAGGACTCTGATAAAAAAATTAATGCTCTTTAGAATATTTGATGCTTCCAGTGTTAGGGAAATGACACCAACACATTCTGAGAATTGAAATAGGTAACATAAGGTTTCAGCATTCACTTTCACATAATTATTTTCACATAAAGCTATGCATATCTTAAAAATAGATCAGTTGGCTGAATTTATTATATTCATGTTTCCCACTTAACAAATATAAATTGCACTGTTAACATAGTGTGTCTTATTTAATGTTTCTGATAGGATAGTAAGAAAATATCCAAAAGTAAAATTGTTTACAAAATACTTATTGGAAGTTAAGAAAAGAAATATATTTTTTAATAACTTTCAAGTCCCACTATTAAGATTAGAATTTTAAAATAAGTATCATTAAGGTGTCCCACACAGACAGAGAAAGGGTTTTACAAGCCAGAATGATCAAAGCCAGAGGGATCACAACAAACCTACACAAACAACTCATAGAAGTTTACAGTGTCTGGACCGACAGCTGGGGAGCCTACATGCTATCAACCTAGGCCTTCAACTTCTATGTGACAATTGTGTAGCTTGGTCTACTTGTGGGACTCATAGCAGTGGGAGTGGGCCCTGTCCCTAACCATTTGCCTGGCTTTTGGAAACCTAAGGCCTTGTCCAGCCTTAATACAAGGGGAGGAGCATAGTACTACCTCAACACAATAAGCCATGCTATATTGACACCATGTGTGGTCTGTCCCTTTCTGAACAGAAACAGAGGAGTAACTGGGAGTTTGGGTGAAGAGAGGTGGGGGAAGTGAATGGGAGGAAAAGAGGGAGGGAAACTGAGGTTGGGATATAAAAATAAATGAATAAATTTAATAATAAAATATAAGATGCCTCTCATAAAGTGAATTAGTTTCTTTACTACCCCACAGATACATCGGTTTCTAACAGATCAAACCATTATTTACAAATAAAGGATGTACACCAGAGCCTGGGATGGTAAAGTGCTTGTCATGCAAGCATAAGTAAATAGGATGAGTCGTCAAGCCCAGAGAGAGAGAGAGAGAGAAGATGTGGTGGCAGACCTTTGTAATCCTGGTGCTGTTCGGATAGGAACATGGGGATCCCTGGGATCCTCTGACTATTGATAGCAAAGCCAATTTGGAAGTTCTAGACCAGTAAGAGATGCCATTTTAAAGAGTAGTGTGATTGGTTAATTGGTGTGTTCTTCACTGGGGAAGATTATTTTTCCTACTCGCAACATTCCTTAGTTACCTCCGACTCCTGTGCATCTGCCACGTCCACATTAGCCTCTCTACTGCTGCCCTTGTTCAGCTCATGGTTAGGCAGTCAAGCTGGTGAGAGTTCACTGGAGAGATATCTACCGTCCTGGGAGACACAACATCACAGCAAATTCTCCTGAAATCATGAATATAGGTGACATTATACAGACTGAGCATGTTGTAGTCACGTATTTAAGCATATATTCATATGCATATAGGTATATGAAAGATAACAGGGAAACATAAAAGGGAGTGTTTAAAGGTAGAAAAGGCTGCAGAAATCCACCATGCTCTCCTGCCTGACTAAGCCTGATCCCTCCATCTGCCCAGACAGGAAGAGCTGAGTACTTTCTTCCCAATCCCGAGCAGGCACAGAAACATCCAGTCCCACAAAAGCCATTGAAATGCTTTATAGCCAGAGTTCAAGCTGGTGGCACAGCCCAGGAAGCCCCATTTTAAAACCTCCACAGATTTTTTGTTGTTGTTGTTGCTTTGCTGAGTCAGGAATTCTCTCTTAAAGGAGCTATGGCACGCTGCCAGCTGTGCTAAACTTTATATTTGTGTCTAGAATTTCTTTTTAAGCCCCCTCAGGTTTTACTATAGTTTTCCTTAGTTATGATAAAAGATAAAATAGATATAAATATTGTAACTGTAATTCTTACTTGATAACTGTTTTTTTATATGTAACTTTACTATGTTAAAATGAAAGTCTTTCATTTTTGTTTAAACAGAAAAAGGGAAAATGGTGTAGGAGATGCTTTTGTATTTCTGTTGCTTTCATTGATTAAATAAAGAGACTGCCTTGGCCTTTTTATAGACCAGCTCTTAGATGGGCGGAGTAGATAGGATGGAAATGCTAGGAAGAAGGGAAGTGTGGCAGATGCCATGCTACTCCTACCCATGATGGACGTAGGTTAGAATCTTACCAGTAAGCCACATTCTCATGGTGAATACAGATTGATAGAAATGGGTTAGTTTAGGATATGAGAGTTGGCCAAGAAGAGGCTAGAACTAATGGGCCAGGCAGAGTTCAAATTAAAAAAAATAGAAAAGGGAAGGCATAAATGACATAATTATGCAAACACACACATGTACATCTGTACACACACCACATGTATACACACAGGAAATAATTGCATATTGGCCATTTTTATTATTTAAAATCTTGCTTATGTTCTTCTAATAGATTTCAATAATATGATTAAATAACATATTACCATATTAATTTATATTTGATTGAAATAGGACAATGGTGGCATAAATTAAATATAAAGAATATTTCCTCTTTCAATCAGACTCTTGATGTCTCATGGCATTTTACTAGCTTCATATGTTCATAAATGTTCATAAATATAAGATAATTACTGAATTTCCAATTAGTTAAATATATAGAGGCTTTAAGTATTCCAACCAAATTCTCATAATTTACACATAATATATCTAGAAAAACTGCTATATTAATGAGTGGTAGTGTAACAGATTAAGTTATAAAATTTGATTGATATTTTTAATTTTAACTTAAGTGATAATTGCTATTCTAATTAGTAAGTGCGATAAAATTTGTGAAGTGTTTCATGTAACAAAAGAGAAGAATGCAATAATACCAACGAAAGTAAGAAATAATTATTATACATTGGTTTACCTTACAGCTGATCACTCAAAGTTATACACAGTAAACACTATCTAAACACAATTGAATCATTGACCATTCTAAATATACCATATCAATCAGAAACTTATTAAATAAAGACGAGATTTCATATGAGTATGTTTGACTACAATAAAAATATTGAATGATAGTTAATGAAATATACAAAGAAAAGACACAGTAGAGACCAAATAAACCCTTGATATAGATTAACTGATGGAAAATTCCTTAGCAAATTGCTGATGCTGCTCTTAACAATTTTGGTTCCTCCATTACCACAAAATATATGGCATCAGTTCTATGATTTTATTTTTATTTTTAAAGAAGTAGCTGTGTATCTGTATTTTAAGAAGTTTTGTACATACTGGCAGTCTGAAATTCTTTATTAAGAGCTCTTTAATAAAGTCAAACTTCATCACCTGTCCTTTGGCATAGAAAGTAACATTAAAGACCCAAATAATAACCTACGTTCAGTAGTCTGACAAGATTTAGAAAAAGAAAAAATGGAAAATAAAACTCACAAAGAAGGAGTAGTTGAAAATAAGGTTAGAGAATGATCACATGGAAAAATTTTACAAAGATGTTTTTTTCTTTATATGGCTGGGGAGAAAATGAAGTTTTTTTTTTTTTAACAAAGTGTTTGCAACTCCTGTTTAAAGATACATGCATTGATTGTGAGGTGAGTGCTGGGTCTGGAAACAGGAATATAAATAGCTTGATAACCATGCTAATGATCAAAGCATTGAACGCTGGAGAATTTGCTGCTGGAAATGAGAACTGGTAACATTTGAACATTTTTAAAGGACACCCAACAAAGTCTACCATTTTATAGGTATCATAGGTTATGAAAAGAGGGAAATAAGAATCTCTTCCTGTTCTGATCTTAAAAGAAAAAAAATAGAGTTGTCATATACTGTGGTATATGATAAAGATATCATTGGATATGGTCATTTGTTGGTTGGTTGGCAGAAATTATGAAGAGATTTTGCCTCCATTAAATCATTGTATAAAAAAACATGTATGATATTAAATGAGAATACACGGTCTTAGAAAGAAAAAAAGACTGCAAGATCTCTCTCATATACGTAATCTAGACATTAACACATGTGTAGTTGCAAACAAATGCATATGAGGATAAATACAAGAGGTAGAAAATAAGTCAAGGAAAGTTAAATATTTGGGGATAAGTAAGGACTGAATTGACATAAGTGACATGAGTTACGGAAAAGAATATAAAGGTAATTCTATTTCTACATCTAATTCTGTCATTTTTCGGAGCCCACAGAAATCAGCAAGACATACCTGGGCAAGAACACAAGGTTATAGGAAATGACATATTAAGAGTAATGAAGGCAGGATCACAGGATAGATTGGGACAACTCAATTGAATGTAAATACCAAACATCCCTGAGTTTATTTCTCAGCCCCCATAAATACTAATTACAGGTAAAAGGCAGAATAAAGAGCAGCACAGTCAGCTGACCACCTCCCTGCATTGTCCTTTGGAGGAAGCTCAAGCAGATGCATTATCTCATTCAGCTAAACACCTTCTACTCTCTAATAAGAGTGCCTCTTGCTGGCATACCCCAGCCCAAATCTTAAGAGATAATGTATTTTTTCATCTGAGCAAAAATGTTCTTTTCTTATGGCCTTAATCAGAACTTTCTCACAGTCCTCAAGGATGTAAAGGATGTAGGCAGAGCAGGCAAACTTGAACTCAAATGACTTCTTTAAGTCAGTAATGACTGCAGACAGAAACTGAGTCACATCATGTGGGCTACCACAGTCTTTTTTGTTGTTGCTTTTTTTTTTTTTGGTTTGAGTGGCAAAAAAAATCTTTGATATTTAAAAAAATTATACTTCATTTTATTTATTCTATATTTCTTTTACATTGTGTATTTTGATCCCATTCATTTTTCTTCACATCTGTCATCTGTTGCTGTACTACCCCCAAAATAGAACAAAATTTAAGAGAAAAAAGATGAAAAAAGAAAAGGGGATGTGGAGACACAAAAATATGAGCCCATTTCCACCTTAACTCAGGATGTGATTACTTGTTTCTTTTAAAATTAATATAGCTCATTCATGTAGGTCCATGCCATGCTTATAGGTGGTCAGAATATGAGAATGTATTTCTACTCCTATTTTCGTAACTATGAGGACACCTGGGGAGTGGCTGCCTTCAGGATAGAGGTCTAGAGCAGCTACACTGCCTAAACAACAGAATGTTAATAGTTTGATGTCTCACAGTGTTAAAATGATTGACAGTTTGAATTGTCCTTTGTATCATGCTAATAAAGTCTTTTGCTACCTTCTTCCCCACCCTTAAACCATCAGGGACAGATATATTTTGCTGCCCAGAGGAGGTGCAGGTGCCACTATCCCAGGTGCTGTAACTGGTGAGGTATAGCAGGCATGGCAATCCTCCTCCTATGACCCCAAAATCAGCTCCTCCACCTATCTCAGGTGCTAATGGGTAGGCGGTCAGAAGGAGGCATCTTTCTTCTGCCCATAACTCTACATGTTAGATGAGTAATAGGGACAGTTCTCCCTAGCTCACAACGTTGGGACTGGGTGACCATCATCTCCCACCTCTGAGCAACTCGACTGTGCTGCCTAGGCATGTGGCAGGGTCTGCTTTCTTGAGTGCTGCAATAGGTATGGGAGAGAGCCAGCTCTGTCATCTTTTGCAGGTGATAAGGAGGAGTAAGGGGCCAACTCTTCCTATCACACTCAGAAGCATAATAGACAAATAGTGGGGACAACTCTCCCACACACCTTCGGGGCTGGCTCACCTACACTTCTGCCAACAAGGCTTTATTATGTTACTGACTTGAGGTGCAGGGCCTGCTCTCCCAAGTATTGCAGTTGGAGTTGGCAGGGACAGTTCTCCTGCTCTTGCTACTTAAGTATCAACTGCTGTAGGAAATCCTTCAGCCAGCAGTTTTTAAGGTACCCGACCAACTGGGTGTGGCCTCTTATGCTGTAAATGCTCCTATAAAGCAAACACCTGGATTAGGTTGCTGTTTTCCTGTTCAAACAGAAGACTGTGGTCTGTGAGTCTACCCCTAAATAAATAACCCTTTATTGTACTCAATTCTGAAATAGTGTGGGATTTCTTCTTAGCATCTATCCATCTTCAATCAACTCTCCCACCTGACTTAGGCAGGGTCAGGGGAAGAGTATCACTACTCAGCCCAAGCCACCGTATGGCAGATGAGGGGTCAGGGTTGGTCTGCCGTGCTCAGGTTCTCACTTTTGGCTCCCCTGTGCTCTCCTCAACAGGGTCAGCTCTAATGTGCTACCCAAGAAAAGTACAAGGCTCACTTTCCCTTGTGTGGCAGCTGCTCAAGGGGTCAGCACCCTCACCCTCTGGAAGAAGTAGGGGTACAAAGGAGGGTATCTTTGCCTCATCCCTCCTCTCATGCTCTCAGGGCTCGCTCTACTGTGTCAGTTTACAGAGTCAGTTCTATTTGGCTGCCCAGGTGAGGTACATTGTCTGCTTTCCTGAGTTTTACAGATGGAAAGGGGTTCTTTCAGGTGTCCCACTTGCTGTTGGGAGTAATGGGTAAGAGGAGGAGGACATCTTTCCCTCAACTGTGTCACCACATGGGATATGCGAGGGGTACAAGCTGCTTTCCCATTCCCAAGTTCTCAGAGCCATCATGCTGTGTGTCAGCTCTACTATGCTCCCCAGGTAAGATGAACACTTTCCTGAGTGCTTCAGCCAGTGAGAGGTGAGAGATGAGGACCATTTCTCCCAAGAGTTGCAGTCAGTAGAGGGTGGGGCCAACTCTCTACAATCCTGTACAATCCCGTCCTCTCGGCTTTTGTTAGTATCAGGGGCCAGGGACATCAACAGAGACCATAGCTGTGGCAATCCAAGAACCCAGATATAGGTCTCAACAGCAGTCCAGGCAGAGACATCACCTTGGCCGTGGGTGGCAATCAATCCAATCACCTCAGCCCACTTCTTCCTTCTTGCTTTCTTGTCTGTTCAGATATGCCTCTGTCCACAGGACTTGAACCAGTCATTTTCTCCCTCTTTCTTTTCTCTCCTTTACCACACCGTACTATACCTCTGCTCGTTCTAATAGTGCCTGTCTGACTGGTGCTGTAAGGTATCAAGTGCAAGTGTGCCTGTGTTTTCTCCTCAGATCCTGGGCTGGATGGTCCCAGACTTGCCTGTGGGGCTCCTTGTCTCCAGTTCACAATGATGCTGGGATGGCCATGCTTCTTCATCACAGAGAGATCATTATAGTGCCGAAACACCAGGTGCCATAGGCATCAGACAGGCTCCTGGTTGTTGTCCCATGCTTGGCTGAGTTCTGCCCATCCCAGGTACATGGTGCGGGATGGGGCTTTATTGGATTCCAGTGGCATGCCAGGTTTAGTGTCCCCAGCCAGTGTTTAGCGGAGTACATCTTGGCCGAATGGTGTGAGATAGGGGCTTTGTTCAATATATTTGATATTTAAAGTGTAAAATTTAATGTAAAGCTTCACAGTTTGCATTCCAAATGCATTCTCTAATTATATAGTATTTCATTGTGTAATACCAATTTTTAGGGCTGGTGTGGTCCTTTTATATATTTGTAAGATTGTTTTAATAATAAAGTTTATAAAATTAAAAATAAAAGACTTTGTACTGTCTGCTCAACCTAAAATAAGATATATTAAGGCTCAGAAAACTTCATGAAGGAGGGAGCTAAAAAAAAGGTAAAAACTGAAGGTGGTTAAGGTGATTAAGGGAACAGGGTTTTTTTGAACACAACAAGGCAGCTTCACTAATGAACATACAGCAACTGTGGCAGGATCTATAAGACTTGTGCAAACGCAAGATAGACATAATTCTAGAAAACATGTAGGTGGTGGGCATGACATCTCACTCCCATAATAGGAGCAACTGAAAACTGATAGTTTATGGAGAAAGGGGAGTCGGTTTCTTTAACAGTATGACTCATAGTAGGTCACCTATTCTCCAGGATAGGTCCCATACCTATGAACAGTTCGACAACACAGGCTGGAGTCCCTGGGTTTAAAAAATAAGAAAACAAGAAATTGAGTGTACATAGAGGTAGAAATTGAAGAAAGTAGATATATGACGGGTTAGGGGAAAGAGGAATTCATCAACATACAGTGAATGAAATTTTCAAGAATAACTAAAGTACTAGAAAAACAACTGCGCTCTTCATAACCCACTCTCTACTGATGTGGGATTCCCCCCCGTATGCTGTAAACATCATTGGTTAATAAAGAAAGTGCTTTGAGCCTATAGCACAGCTATAGGGGAACAGAGCTAGGCAGGGAAAATTAAACTGAATTCAGTGATAAAGGAGGAGGAGTCACGAAGAAGCCATGGAGCTGCCACTGGAGATAGACACGCTGAAACCTTGCTGGTAGGTCACAACCTCATGGTGATACACAGAATAATAGAAATGGGTTAAATTAATATGTAAAAGTTAGCCAATAAGAAGCTAGAGCTAATGGACCAAGCATGATTTAATTAATATAGTTTCTGTGTGATTATTTCGGGACTAAGCGACCAGGAACCAACAAGTGGCCTCCTCCAACACTCTACTCATCTATTTTTCTCAAGAGCAGATTTTTGTTTTTATTACTTGTGTGTTTCAACCTCCAGCACCTTGCCCGAAGCTCATGAACTGTATGGTAATGCATAGTGCGCAGACAGGTGTTTGTGAACATCAATATATTGTCTCCATCATTTATGCCTTTTAGCTGCTGCCAATGGTGTTTATTGTCCAAGTGCACAGTTCTTCAAGTTGGTTGGGATGTAATATCCACAGAAAAAGCAGATTGATCATCATTACAACTTTTTCCCTCTGAAAATTTATGTAATAAATGACTCTATTACCAGGTATAAATGATATCAAGGACTAATATACTATAATATTCCCTTTTTAATTTATTCATTGCCCTTTATTAACGATATGGCAAATTATCAAAAAATATTTAAATGTTCCAAAAATCAGAAAAAATAAGCAGTCCAACAAAAAATTAAACATTTCAATCAAAATAGAAATACAGAAGGGACAGTGTAAGAAGGACAAAATAGTAACATTTTCATATATGCATATATGATACTATATTGGCAAACTAGCCTTTCATCTCCTAGCAAGTTCTACAATGCCATCCCAGATAGCACTAAATAATCTCAGAATTTAAAATTGTGGATCTAGATACTAAATTTATAGATAGAAGATGATTGATTATATATATATATACATACATATATTTAGAGAGAGAGACAGACAGCGACAGAGAGACAGAGAGATTCAGAAAGACAGATGATAAATGAATAGATAGATTATATACATTCCTAGGTACACATGTACATAAAATACATAAATTAAGATTCCCAGTAATGGGAGATCTTTCCATTTTCTGCTATATTCAATTTCTTTCATCAATGATTTACAGTTCTTGTCAAACTGGTCTTTAAGTTCTTTGGTTATTGTTAACAAAATAAATTTTATGTTACTTGTGGCTATTGTGAAGGGTGATGTTTCTCTGATTTCTTTCTCTTATTTATCATTGGTATATAGGAGGACTACTGATTTTTTTAGTTAATCTTGAATACTACAACATCACTGAAGGTAATTATCAGCTATTGGAGTTCCTGAATAGAGTTTTTGGGGTCACTTACATTTACTTTCATATCATCTGCAAATAATGAAAGTATGACTCCTTTTCCAATTTGAATCCCATTGATCTCCTTTGTTGTCTTATTGCTCTAGCCACAGAATCAAAAACAATGTTGAGTAGATATGGAGAGAGCGGACAGCCTTGTCTTGTTCCTGATTTTAGATGAATTGTTTTCAGTTTCTCTCCATTTAATTTGATTTTGACTCTTGGCTTACTTTGTTTTGCTTTTATTGTACTTGGATATGTTTCTTGTACACCGATTTCTCCAAGACCTTTATCATGAAGAGGTGTTGGGTTTTGTTGAATTCTTTTGCAGCATCTAATAAGAAGATCAGATAGTTTTTTTCTTTCAGTTTATTTATAAGGTGGATTACATTGATAGATTTTCATATGTTGAACCATCCCTGCATCTCTGGGATAAAATCAAATTGATCATGGTAGATGATTTTTTAATGTGTTCTTGGATTCAGTATTTGCCAATATTTTATTGACTGTTTTTACATCTATGTTTATGAGTAAGACTGGTCTATAATACTTTTTCTTGACTGAGTCTTTGTGCGGTTTTGGTATCAGGGTAAATGTACCTCATAAAAAAAGAGTTTGGCAATGTTACGTTTCTGTTATGTAGAACATATTGAAGATATAGCTATTAGCTCTTCTTGGAAGGTTGGAAGTTCTGGTAGAATTCTGCACTGAAACCATCTAACCCTGGGCTTTTTGAGGGGTTGGAGGGGAGAAGTCTTTTAATGACTATTTCTATTTCCTTGCAGAATATAGTCCATTTAAATGGCTCACCTTGTCTTGAATCAATTTTGGTATGTGGTACCTATCCAGAAAACTGTCCATTTCTTTTATGTTTTCCAATTTTGTGGAGTACAGGTTTTTGTAGTATGACCTAATGATACTCTGGATTCTATTGTTTTGCCCACCTTTTCATTTTGATTTTGTTAACTTGGATGTTCTCTCTCTGCCTATGATTATTTCCATAAGGGTTTTTCTATCTTGTCGATTTTCTCAATGAACCAGCTCTTTGTTTAATTGATTCTTTGTATTGTTTTCTTTATTTCTATTATATTGATTTCAGCCCTCAATTTGATTATTTCCTGTCACCTAGTCCTCCTGCGTGAGTCTACTTCTTTTTGTTTTAGAGCTTTCAGGTATGCTGTTAAGTCACTAGTGTGAGCTTCCTCCACTTTCTTTATGTTGGCACCTAGTTCTATGAACTTTCCTCTTAGTACTGCCTTCATAGTGTCCTATAGAGAAAGTAGAAAGATCTCACATGCTCTTGAAAAGGAAGGATCAACATAATAAAAATGGCATTCCTACCAAAAGCAACCTATAGATTCAATAAAATCTTCATCAAAATCCCAGCACAATTCTTTAGAGACCTTGAGAAAAATACTCAACTTCACATGGGAAATTAAAAATCCAGGATAGCCAAAACAATCTTGTACAATAAAGGAACTTCCAGAGGCATCACTATCCCTGACATCAAGCTCTATTATAGAGCTACAGTAAACAGCCAGGTTGTCATATGGAATTGAATTAAAGAACCAGATATTAATCCACACCCCTATGAATACTTGATTTGTTGACAAGGAAAATAAAATTATACAATTGAAAAAAGAAAACATCTTCAATAAATGGTGATGGAATTGCTGGATGTAAAAGAATGTAAAGAGATACATATCTGTCGCAATGCACAAATCTCAAGTCCAAATGCATTAAAGACCCCAATATAAATCTAGCCATACTGAACTAGATAGACAAGAAACTGGGAAATAGTCTTTGAAGCATGGTCATAGGAGACCACCTCCTAAAAATAACCACAGTTAAACAGAGACTGCGAGAAACAATAAATAATGGAAACTCCTAAAACTGAGAAGCTTCTTTAAAGCAAAGGACACAGTCAATAAGACAAAAAAGGCAGCCTATTGAATAGGAAAAGATCTTTATTTCCACATGAGACAAAAGACTGATCTCCAAAATATATAAAGAACTCAAAAAACTAAGACATCAAAATTCCAAATAATCTAATTAAAAAATGGGGTATATAACTAAACAGAGAATTTTCAACAGAAGAATCTGAAATGGCCAAAAGACACTTAAGGAAATGTTCAACATCCTTAGCCATCAGGGAAATGCAAATGAAAACAATTGTGAGACACCAACTTACACCAGTTAGAATGGTTAAGATCAAAAAACACCAATGATAGCTTTTGCTGGAGTGGATGTGGAGTAAGAGGTACACCCCTTCATTGCTGGCAGAAATGTAAACTTGTACAATCACTTTGGAAATCAGTATGGCAGTTTCTCAGAAAAGTGAGAATCAGCCTACCTCAGGATCCAGCAATACCATTTTTGAGCATATACCCAAAGGATGCTCAACTATTCTACAAGCACATTTGTTCAACTGCATTTACAGGAACATTATTTGCAATAGACAAAAACTTGAAATAACCTAGATGCTACTCAACCAAAAAGTGTATAAAGAAAATGTGGTATATTTACACTATGCTGAGTGAGGTAACCTAGACCCAGAAAGATGAACATGGTATACACTCACTCGTAAGTGGATACTAGCTGTAAAGCAAAGAATAATAAGACTATAGTCCATGACCCTAGAGAAACTAAGTAACAAGGTGAAGAACCCTAAGAAAAACATATATAGATCCACCTGGAAAAGGGGACATAGACAAGACTGCCTGACAAAATTGGGAGCATGGGATCAGGGGGAAGAAAGGAAGGTGGAAGGGGAAAAGTAGCGGAGAAGGGGAAGGGAGAGGAGAACTTGAGGAAATGGGATAGTTGAGATGGTGGAAGGACAGAAATGAGAGCAAGGAAAGAGATATTTTGATTAAGAGAGCCATTATGGTGCTAGCAAGAAAACTGACACTAGAGAAATTCCCAGGACTCCACAAAGATGACCCCAGCTAAGACTCTAAGCAATAGAGGAGAGGTTGCCCAAACTTGCCTTGCCCTATAGTCAGACGTATGGATATCTTAAATGTCATGGTAGAATGTTAAACTAGCAACTGATTGAAACAGTGGCAGAGACACCCACAGGGGAGCACTGGGCTGAGCTCCCAAAATCCAGTTGATGAGTGAGAGGAATGAGAATATGACCAAAAAGTTCAAGACCATGGTGGAGACACCCACTGAAACAGTTTACCTGAGCTAATGGGAGCTCACTATCTCCAGCCAGACAGGGAAGGAAGCAACATAGGACAAAACTAGCCTCTTTGGCATGTGGGTGACAGGTCTATGGCTGGGGTGGACACTGGCAATGGCATCAGGATTTATCCCTACTGCTTTTATTGGTCTTTTGGGAACCCATTCTCTTTGAAGGGATACCTTGCCCAGCCTAGATATAGTAGGGAGGGTGTTCTACCTTCCCCAAAGCATTGGGCTTTACCCTCTCTGAAGAGTGGATGGGGCTGCAGTATGGGGAAAACGTGGAGGGAATAGGAGGAGGGGCAAGAGTGAGAACTGGGATTGGTATGTAAAATGAAAAAAAATAGTTTGTTTTCTTTTTTAAAATAAAAATAAAAAGGATCCAATTATACTTGCTCCAAAGAATATAATAGCTTACTAACCCATAAGATTGTACAATTTGTTTTTGCTAAAGTAATGAAATTAATGATTCAATACCATTTTAATATCTTCCTCCACCATATTTTCTATAACCTACAAGTATATTAAAATTTAAGTAGCTAAATATATATCTAGTAGTTTATGTAAAACATAAGATGTATTATGAAGCCTATTTTAGTAAAAGGTGTCTTGTAATTGTTAGTTTGTTCTAAAAGTTTTTTGTTTGTTTTTTTTTTTCTGATGGTAATCTCACTATGTAGTTCTTGCCTGGCTTGGAACTCACTATGTAGATAAGGCTGGTCTAGAACTCACAGACAGGTCTGTTTAACTATAATGCCCAAATGCAAGAATTAAAGATGTTGCTGCCTGGTTTTTTACTATGGGAACATTTACTAGACCTTCATCTTACCTGTGCCTTGCACTTACTAATCTTTTTATGATTTTTACTAATCTTCATATGATTTTTAATTACATAGACTCCCTGGAAAACATTAGCCAAGCAAATATTATCCAGAAGTTCTTATTATCTGAGGGGCAATGCATCATATTAATAATATTAAATGATTTGGGGCATCTCAGAAATTAAAAATATTTCAGATATCAAATTAAGGACTGTGAATATTCTGCATCAACATATTTAAGTCACAAGTTTTGAATTAAATTACTTAAGTACTGTTTAAAATTTCTAAGAACTAGAGATAGGAAAATAACAGTTTGATTTTTGGCAGTGAAGGGCTAGATCATTTGGACAACTATTCTTGATAAAAGAATTGACAATAAAAGACTTTGGAAGATTCTAATTCAAACAATAACGCTGGCTTTACAATTATTATATCCCTATTTTATTATGACCTTTTATATGATAACATGCTGGTTTCTTATATCACAGTAGAGTCTAATTTTGTATAGTCTCTCTGCATACGTCTTTACATTATTTAACTTATTTTGTCATTACTGGGCATTGTCATGTTTCTTACCATCTCTTCAAAATAGCTGCTCTAGTTTCATTTAATTATATAATTAATCATACCAGGTCTCTGAACATTGTTAGCAAAGGGTTCAATTCATAACTGGAAAACTTGGTATGTATTCCCAAAAATCCAATCGACACTCAACAACTAAAGGAACAGTCATCTTTAGGTCATATTATTCTCCCATTCTCTAAATCAATAGTATCAAAGTTTCCCTTGTCTCCTTTATACTCTGACCAATTATCTTCTGGTTTCACTTTGAGGGTATGATCTGCTTAATGTTTCACTAGAGAAATGGATGACACCAGATTCTAACATTTCTGAAACATATCCCTGCATCTGCAAATTTTCTCCATTAACTCTGTCCTATTGTGGTTAAGTATATGAAAATCTCTGCAGCTCTACCCTAATCTCATTTGCTAACAGGGAATAATGCCTTTGATTTTTCTCTGTTATTTTTGTAAATCCTCTCTTTTTAGCATCTCCTTTTTGTCTTTATTTAGCTATCCTTGAATCCTTTTTCTGGTTTAAAGATAAAAAATGTGCCTTGATCACATTCCCTCAGCTTCAGCATATTTCTATTCTCTTCTACTCTGTTAAAAATTTAGGTCTGTGGTTTAGTAGGAAATATGTGGAATTTAGGAGACCCATGACTGTTTAAATCTGTTTACTCTGTAAGTTTGCAATAAATATTGCTGCTTTGTCAATACAAGAAACAATGGCAGAAAAAATCAACATATCACTTAACTAATTGCAGACAATAATTCTATAATCTCAAACAAATGTGGAGATTTTTTTTGTTTCTATGGGAATGTAAGACCACATATTTTTCTGCTAATAAGGAAGGTCATATCACGATAATGACCCTGTTCTTTTCCTGTGCCCATTCTGGGGTTATTTGCAAATGGAAAACAAAGGTTATGTGAGATTTGCCCTTGTAACTAGATCACACACAAAGATAAATAGGAAGAAGCAACAGGGTAGAGCTGCTGAACATGTAAACTGTAGTGAAGCATCCTACAAGTAAAATGTCACTGAGTTAACATCCTAGGCTCTAGCCCATCATCTCAATGACCATCCTACCCCATGGACAGTTGAGAAAGAGAAGAGCAGAGAGATGGATGAGTCAAGAGAGAAATGAGAGATTGAGGGCAGCTGACCAACTGAATTTCTCTCTACTGTTCCTCAAGTCTTGTTTCCATCTGGAAGGGATGGGGCAGGAGTTGGACTTTTCTTACTAGCTGAAACTTACAAATTTTTTGCTTGGAAATTTTGTGTCACTTTATCTAAAGCTCATCTTCCTGACCATATCTTATTTGGCTCTCTACAATCTAACTCTAGTATTTGGTGTAGATTGCCACTAGCTAATTCTTTTAAACTTTTCTTGTTAAGATGTTAACCTTTCTAATTATTTTCTCTCAAAAAGCATATGACAGCTTTACCTGTAATTAAATGTAAATGTTCTTGAGATGAATGCAAAACTTTCTCTCTAGTATCCCGGTTTCACACACATGGCTACAGTGGTATACCAATCAACTCCGTTCTCTTGAAGCTGATCATGGACTGTGATTCCTGCCTCTCTTTAAACCTTTGCCACTCACATTTTCTAGACAAGTTATATGATGTTTCATACTTCTATATTCATCTATTTCTTTCTATCTTTTACTTCTTGTGAGGACTAAAATTGCATACAGTCAGAGTGGCCATTCCACAAGATAGGTCTCACATTCTCTCTTTTTTCACTTCTCCATTTATCATATTTATGTTGGTTTTACCATATTTGTATGACAACATCAATTAAAATGCTCTCATTTCACAGCTTTCTTTTGTTATCTATGCTCCAGTCAGGATGCACACTTGATGAATGGGAATTAATCATCTAGGCCTGCACTAGTATACAGAGACTACTACCACAATAAAATAACACAGATTGGGTGACTTAAACAACATACTTTGGACATGATTTTGGAACCTGGAGAACTTTGGTTCCCTTAAGGCTTCCTTCCCTTTGTTGTCTCATACCTTTAATGCTGACCTCTTGTGTACCTGTCTTGTATCTATCTATGTGCCTAAATTTATTCATAAAAAGAAATCCATTGATTAGTTTACCAATCATGCTGGGATAGGGCCATGTCAAACCTCATTTTAACATAATCAAATGTTTTAAGATATCTCCATATACAATTATCCTTTGGGTCCTAGGGTGGATGAGTCCAGAATCTGGTTTGGGTATGTCTCAGCATAAAATAAATAAGGCCACAATGCTTTCCAAATTTCTAACTCTGTACTCTTGGTTATAAATATTTGGTTTCATCCCATCAAGATAGACACATAAATCTCTCATTTTCCTGATACATATGTAATCATTCTCTTACTCATCTGCATATCCATGACTAGAAATAGAGACAATGGCTGATGACACTGACTAGTAGGTGGAAAATAAAGTAAAGGAATATATTTATGGGCTGGGCAGTGGTGGTGCACACTTTTAATCCCAGCACTCAGGAGGGAGAGTCAGGAGGATCTCTGGGAGTTTGAGGCCAGCCTGGTCTACAAATCAAGTTCCAGGACTGTCAGACAGAGAATCCCCATTTCAAAAAATAAAACAAAACAAAAAGAGAGTGTGAACGAGAAGATACTTATGGAAAGAAATGCTTAGTTTCTTCCCTGTCAAAATTACTGAACTTTAAGAGATTTCTCTTTATTGGAAATGTTTTAAACAATACCGAGTATACTAATGAGTAATGTTTTGTTATGTATATTTTCCTGTTTCTTCTAAAAACATTGTAATATTTTTTAAAATAAAATAAAGTAGGTAAGTTATTTTCAGCTTCCATTTGTAGCAGTGCTCAAGAAATGTATCAAAGATAATTTCAATTAATGTGTATATATATATTTTTTGAAACAGGGTTTCACTGTATACCAATAGCTGTCCTGGAACTCCTTGCTCTGTATACGAGACTGGCCTCAAACTCAGAGATCCCCTATGGCTGCCTCCTAAGTGATGGGATTTAAAACTTGAAATACCACTAATATAATATAATTTACATATAATACTTAACAAGCAATGGTAATTTAAGATATTATATGAATACAAAGGAGAATATTTAAAACATTTATAATTATATAACTATTAGAATAATTTTAATTATTGTATAATATCTATAATGTTAGGAGTTTTTTCACCTAATAAGAAGTAAGCTTTGAAAGAATGTATCTGGTAGTTTATTGTTATATATCAATAACTTCCTGTTGAATTTTATCTTTCCCAAATCTTAATGAATGTCATATCATGCATAATCTTAAAATCATACCATGGCACTGTATCTCAATTTCAAACATTGGCTAGGCTAACTACTTTTTATGGATCCCTATTTGGATTCTCACATTCTTTTATATTTCTCTCCTTATCATGTTATATACCAAGGTTGTAGAGTTGCTGCTCCATGACTGTCATTTTGCTGACAAGCACTTTTAGCTTTCAGTGTATGAATTTGCTTTTCATCTCTCTTCTTTTACAGTTAAATTCATTCTGTTTCTTTTATAGTTGAATTTACATCTTACAGTTCTGTGTGACTGAAACCTAGAAGTTGAAATACTATATTTGTGTAGCTTCAGAGATCACAAAGGAATGAACTAGTAAGCCAACTAAGTTTGGGAGATGGAATGAGATTTGCTCTGATTTCTGGAAAAGATATCTCTACTGCTTCCTGGGAGACTCTGGATTATGTCAGAACTGAATATCATGCAATCATCTTGTTACCATTTGGAACCAAAGGCATGAAAATAAGCCAAGAAATGACGAAATACAAAATGAATTCTAATAACATTGCCTGGATCCTGAAGCCAGATCTGCCATTAGAGTTTCATGTCCTTGAGCTCAATAAATTTAATTTTTCCTTAAGCCAATTTTGATTGAGATTCTGTCATTTACAGCATTAAATATATTAACTGAAACAAAAAGATATTCTTTTAACCTAAAAATGTACACGGGTGTGCCAATAAATACATCTGTTTTGTATTATATGTGCAATAGAAAGAAATATCTGTAACATGCTGATGCAGATGCAAGACTATAAATTAAAAGAAAAACATAGGGACTGACAATACAATTTCATCTGTCAAAATCAGGAAAATTTATAGTTGATATTAGGCCATTTAGAAGTCTAACCACTAGAAATGTAAAATATGAAGATAATGGGAATTCATATAGAGGACTGTACAGAGGGAACTTTCTATCAGTTGGTACATTGACTGATAGAATTTTTGCCAACTCAAATCTTTGAGTAGCTATGAGGTGTACAGAAGACAGAGAGTGGGGAATATTGAAGTGGAGGAAAATGAGGGAACCAAAAAGTTGTGAGAGAATCTTGTTCACTTGAATTATGGAGATGGAATATTTTCAGCATGCTCTCAGAGGAAGCCCTCTTTGAAAATATTTATGGAAAAGACCTAGAAGTCTGGAATGAATCAGTGTACCTCAGAGACATTTTCAAAGACTTCTGGAGAAGGGTGCCTATATTTGAAGAAGGAAATAGCCAGTGCATAGAGAAAGTAATGAATGGCAGAACTCTATAGGAAGATGATTGGAAGTCAGCTAGCTGGGTGTAAGGGGAACTTGAAACTTCCTGTTGTGTGGCATGTCACATTTAATTTTTTAATTTTATATCTAGTTTTTAATGTATTATTAAATTAAAATATAATTATATGACTTCCTCACTTTCTGTTCCTTCCTTCAACGTTCCTATTTCCAACCTTGTTCATGCAACTGCAATTCATTCCCTCTCAAATTGGTAGCATCTTTTTCTTGGAATAGATAGAAAAGAAAGAAAGAACAAGAAAGAGAGAGACAGAGACAGAGAGAGAAAGAAAGAAAGGAAGAAAGAAGGAAGGAAATATAGGTAGAGAGATATATACTAAAATATATCAATATAACTTTTGATTCCACTTTGATGTCCATGTGTACATGATTTGAAGGCTGATCAGTTTGTATTGAACAATCATGTATGGTTTAAATGAGTGCTTTTCATCTGTGATCAAGAGAGTGATTGGAAAAGACTGATGGGCAGAAAATAGCAAGGCAGTTTCTGATTCTTCACTCTTTTTAGAAAGCTCAACTCATAGGAAAACCAGAGTGAGACAGCATTACAAAATAGTTAGGGCAAAGTGAGAGGAGGAATCTTCTGAGGAATGATCTTCCTTCATCCACTCTGCTTCGAGGGTGGAGCATTGGGGGAGTCACCTCCAAACTTTCACCTTCATTCCATTTCCTTTCTTCACTCTAAGGAGAGAACTCCAGGTGACCAAAAACAAAGCAGTGTTTAGAGTATCCAGAGTATCCACCAGACAAATCTTCTTCTTCTTCTTCTTCTTCTTCTTCTTCTTCTTCTTCTTCTTCTTCTTCTTCTTCTTCTTCTTCTTCTTCTTCTTCTTCTTCTTCTTCTTCTTCTTCTTCTTCATCATCATCATCATAGGGTTGACAACTAAATAAAGAAAAGAATGAGGTTTTCCAAAGGGGGAGAGGAGTTTTGTTTACTTGTAAAGCAGAGTCTTATGTCAGAGACTTAAGGTTACAATATTTGGGGGAAGTAAAAGACATGATAGGAGCAGCATATGAGGGTATTTTGGGGAACAGAGAAGCACTACCAAGCCTTCAATACTGTGTAAAATACCTTTGCAGCCAAATATCAAATAAAGAGCATGTATTTTCTCCTCTCCCAAATCTGCTACAATTAAGTTCCAATTGCTGACACTCCTTCCCTAATTGCTAATTTTTGTTTCCCTTTTGTCTTTATGTTTTTCTCAGCAGAGCAGCTGTCATGAGCATTGTCTCTGATCCTTTCCCACTAACATTACGATGGCTTTTCGGCTTCTCCAGTAGTAATATTTATATAATACTTCTTAAATAAAAAATAGTATGTCTTTATTGTTCTATTTCAATTTCTAGTGACACAAAAAATATGAAAAAACTATTCAAAAATATTAGTTAAGTACTTTATTTATTTTCCCTTAAGGTATACAACACTATGTGAGTTAGAAGCAATTCTTAACATATTTTTTTATTTCTGTATTGTTAAAAGAAAAATTTACACTTCCTCCCTTTGTCCCAGGCCTTCCTGCTACCCCACTACCCCTCCTCCCTACCCCTGCTTCCTTAAGAGGGGGCAGGGTACCCTGCCCTGTGGAAAGCCCAAGGCCTTCTCCCCTCCATCCCATATGCCTAAGAAGATGTGCATCCATATAAACTAGGTTCCAAACAAGCCAATAGATGCAGAAGAAGTAGGTCCCAGTGCTATTATCATTGGCTTCTTAGTCAGCCACCATTGGCAGCCACATTCAGAGAGTCCAGTTTGGTCATATGCTCATTCAGTCCTGGTCCAGCAGGATTTGAAGAGCTCCCATTAGAACAGGTACACTGTCTCAGTTGATGGGCCAGCCTCTCGTGGTCCTGACATCCTTGTTCATCTTCTCCCCCCTTCCACTCTTCGACGGGACCTTGAGAACTCAGTCCCTTGCTATGATGTGAATGTGGGTCTCTGGCTCTATCTCCATCCATCCGGCAAAATTTCTATGGTGATGATCAAGATATTCATCAATGTAACTATGGGACAAGGCCAGTTCAGGCACACTCTCCTGTGCTGCCCAAGTACCTAGGTGGGGACATCCCTGTGGACACCAGGGATCCCCTCTAGAGCCAAATCTAAAATGACTCCCTTAATGTAGATATGTTATTGCCTTCTCCAATATCCACCCTTCCTCCGTCTCCACCCTCCCACATCCCCAAGCTCTCCCCATTTCTTCCCAACTCTCTTCTCCCTTCCCCTCTCCATTTTGCCCACTATAACCCCCACCCCCACCCTCCACCACCATCCCCACTCCCGTGCTTCCAACTTTTGCCCGACAATCTTGTTTGCTTTCGATTTCCAAGAAGATCTATATATGTTTTTCTTTGGGTTTACCTTGCATATTTGGCTTCCCTAGGCTTGTAAGCTATAAGCTTAATATCCTTTGTTTAAGGCTAGAGTCCACTAATGAGTGAGTACATACCATACTCATTTTTTTGGGTTTGGGATATCTCACTAAGGATAGAGTTTTCTATTTTCATCCATTTGCATGCAAAATTCAAGATCTCATTGCTTTTTTTTTACCACTGAGTAGTATTCTAATGTGTATATATTCCACAC
>JAQHUG010000488.1:162280-176653 GCA_028555095.1 Dicrostonyx torquatus | reverse complement strand
TGACTGTGTCCTTTGCTTTACAGAAGCTTCTCAGTTTCAGGAGGTCCCATTTATTTATTGTTGTTCTTATTGTCTGTTCTACTGGGCTTTTACATAGTAAATGGTTTCCTGTGTCTATGTATTGCAGGCTTCTTCCCACTTTCTCTTCTATCAGGTTCAGTGTGGTTGGATTTATATTGAGGTCTTTAATCCATGTAGACTTGAGTTTTGTGCATGGTGATAGAAAAGGATAAATATTCATTCTCCTACAGTTTGACATCCAGTTATGACAGCACCATTTGTTAAAGATGCTTTCATTCTTCCATTGTATACTTTTAGCTTCTTTGTCAAATATGAGGTGTTCATACGTTTGTGGACTAATATCCGGGTCTTCGTTTTGATTCCATTGGTCAGTGTCTCTGTTTTTATGCCAATACCAAGCTGTTTTCAATACTGTAGCTTTGCAATAGAGTTCGAAGTCAGGGATGGTAATGCCTCTGGAATTTCCTTTATTGTATAGGGTAGTTTTGGCTATCCTGGGCTTTTTGTTTTTTAATATAAAGATAGTTATTAATTTCTCAAGGTCTGTGAAGAATTTTGTTGGGATTTTGATGGGGATTGCATTGAATCTATATATTGCCCTTGGTAGAATTGCCAATTTTACTATATTGATCCAGGAGCATGGGAGATTCATCCATTTTCTTGTATCCTCTTCGATTTCTTTCTTCAAGGACTTAATGTTCTTGTCAAATAGCTCTTTTACTTCCTTGGTTAGTGTTATGCCAAGATACTTTATGCTATTTGTTGCTATCGTGAAAGGTGATGTTTCTCTGATTTCACTCTCTGTTTCTTTATCTTTTGTGTATAAAAGGGATACTGATTTATTTGAGTTGACCTTGTCTCCTGCCACTTCACTGAAGGTATTTATCAGCTGTAGAAATTTTTTGGTAGAGTTTTTGGGATCACTTATGTACACTATCATATCATCTGCAAATAATGAAAGTTTGACTTCTTCCTTTCCAATTCGAATCCCCTTTGATCTCCTTATATTTTCTTATAGGTATTGCTAGAACTTCAAGCACTATATCAAAGAGATATGGAGAGAGTGGACAGCCTTATCTTCTTCCTGATTTTTGTGGAATCGCTTTGTGTTTCTCTCCATTTAATTTGATGTTAGCTGTCGGCTTGCTGTATATTTCTTTTATTATATTTAGATATAATCCTTATATCCCTAGTCTTTTTAAGACTATCATGAAGGGGTGTGGAATTTTGACAAATGCCTTTTCAGCATCTAATGAAATGATCATATGGATTTTTTTCCTTCAGTTTATTTATATGATGGATTACATTGATAGAGTTTCATATGTTGAACCAGCCCTGTATCTCTGGGATGAAGCCTATTTGATCAAAATGGGGATTTTTTGTTGTATTCTTGGATTCAGTTTGCCAGTATTTTATTGAGAATTTTTTCATCGATGTTCATAAGTGAAACTGGTCTGTAATTCTCTTTCTTGGTTGCGTCTTTGTGTGGTTTTGGTATCAGGATAACTATAGCTTCATAAAATGAGTTTGGCAATGCCCCTTCTGTTTCTATTATGTGAAACACATTAAGGAGTATAGGTATTAGCTCTTCTTGAAAGTTCTGGTAGATTTCTGCATTAAAACCATCTGGTCCTGGGCTTTTTTTTTGTTTGGAGGTTTTTGATGACAGCTTCTATTTCATCGTGACTTGTAGGTCTATTCAGATTGTTCACTTGGTCTTGATTTAATTTCGGTATATGGTTTTTATCTAAAAAACTGTCCCTTTCTTTTACATTTTCCAGGTTTGTGGCATACAGGATTTTGTACTAACCAAATGATTCTCTGAATTTCCTCAATATCTGTTGTTATGTCCCCTTTTCATTTCTGATCTTGTTAATTTGAGTGTTTTCTCTCTGCCTTTTGATTAATTTGGATAAGGGTTTGTCGATCTTGTTGATTTTCTCAAGGAACCAGCCCTTTGTTTCATTGATTCGTTGAATTGTTTTCTGTGTCTCTATTTTGTTTATTTCAGCCCTCAGTTTATTTCCAGTCTTCTACTCCTCCTGGGTGAGTCCACTTCCTTTTTTTTTCTAGAGCTTTCAAGTGTGCTGTTAACCCACCAATGTGTGCTTTATCCCTTTTCTTTATGTAGGCACTAATTTCTGTGAACTTTCCTCTTAGCACTGCTTTCATAGTGTCCCATAGGTTAGGATATGTTGTTTCTTTACTTTCGTTGAATTCAAGGAAGACTTTAATTTCTTTCTTTATTTCTTCCTTGACCCAGGCACTGTTCAGTAGTTGACTGTTCAGTTTCCATGCATTTGTAGGCTTTAGGGGGGTTAAAGTGTTGTTAAATTCTAATGTTACTCCATGGTGATCCGATAAGACACAGGTGGTTACTCCAACTTTTTTATGTCTGTGGATGTTTGCTTAGTTACCGAGTATGTGATTGATTTTTGAGAAGGTTCCATGAGATGCTGTGAAGAAGTTATATTCTTTTCTGTTTTAGTGGAATGTTCTATAGATGTCAATTAAGTTCATTTGATTCATTACATCTGTTATATCCCATATTTCTTTATTAAGTTTCTGTCTGTTTGACCTATCCTTTGGTCAGAGAGGAGTGTTGAAATCTCCTACTATTATTGTGTGGGATTTGATATGTGCTTTGAGATCTAGTATTATTTCATTTACATATGTGGGTGCTTTTATATTAGGGGCATCAATATTCAGGATTGAAACTTCCTCTTGATGGATATTTCCTGTTATGTGTATGAAGTGTCCATCTCCATGTCTTCTGATTGGTTTTAATTTGAAGTCAATTTTTTTAGATATTAGTATAGCCACTCCTGCTTGTTTCTTAGGACCATTTGATTGAAAAACCTTTTCCCAACCCTTTATTCTGAGATAATGTGTATCTTTGTGGTTGAGGTGTATTTCTTGTAAACAGCAGAATGTTGGATCCGGTTTCCGTATCCATTCTCTTAACCTGTGCCTTTTTATGGGTGAGTTGAGTCCATTGTTATTAAGCAATATTAATGTCCAGTGGTTGTTAATTCCGGTTATTTTCTTTTTGTTTGTAAGGTTTGTTTGTTTTCCTTCTTTGAGTTGTGCTGGTAGAATGTTGTTAGTTGCCTGTGTTATTATGGGTGTTGTTTGCTTCCTTTAGTTGTGGTTTACCTTCTAATACTTTCTGTAAGACTGGATTTGTGGCTATGTGTTGCTTAAATTTGTTTTCATCCTGGAATATTTTCTTTTCCTCATCGATGGTGAATGAAAGCTTTGTTGGGTATAGTAGTCTGGGCTTGCCTCCAGTCTCTTAGTGTCTGCAGCACATCTATCTAAGACCTTCTGGATTTCATGGTTTCCATAGAGAGGTCGGGTGTAATTCTGATAGGTTTACCTTTATATGTTACTTGCCCCTTTTCCTTTGCTGCTCTTAATATTCTTTCTTTATTCTATATGTTTTGTGTTTTGATTATTATATGGCAAGGGCCTTTTTTTTTTGATCCAGCCTATTCGGTGTTCTGTACGCTTCTTGAACCTTCATAGGAATATCCTTCTTTAGGTTTGGAAAGTTTTCTTCTATAATTTTGTTGAATATACTTTCTGGGACTTTGAGCTGTAATTCTTCTCCTTCTTCTACCCCTATTATTCTTAGGTTTGATCTTTTATGGTTTCCCAGATTTCCTGAATGTTTTGTGTTATGAATTTGGTGGAATTGTTTTCTTCGATCAATGTGTTTATTTTCTCTACTGTATCTTCAATGTCTGAGATTCCTTCTTCTATCTCTTGTATTTTTTTGTTTATACTTGTCCCTGTAGTTCCTGATCATTTATCCAGCTTTTCCGTATCCAGCCATGTCTCGGTTTATGTTTTCTTCATTGCCTCCATTTCAGTTTTCAGGTCTTGAACTGTTTCCTTTACCTGTTTGATTGCTTTTTCTTGATTTTCTAGGGTATCTTTGAGGTATTTATTCATTTCTTCTAACTTTTTGTTAGTCTTCTCATCCCTTTCTTTAAAAGAGTTTTTCACCTCTTCTATAATGGTCTCTATCACTTTCATAATGTTACGATTAAAATTGATTTCTTCTACTTCTTCTCGATTAGGTTGTTCGGGTCTTCCTGTTGCATAGTCACTGGATCCTGCTGTTATTATGTTGCTTTTCAGGTTTTTGGAGGAATTCTTGCATTGGTGCCTGCCCATCTTTTCCTTTCAATGTGGTCAGAAGAGTCTAAGTGGCTTGGTCCTTACGTTGTGACTGACTGTGTACTTGGGGGATTTTTCTTGTTCTGCTCTGTCTTAGGTTCCCTCAGCACTAAAGATGGTTCTCCGATCACCTCCTACCTGAAGCAGGTTGTGCTGGTGATTCTAAGGACCCCACTGGATGGCTCTACTGGTACTGGATCAGGGTCACTTGCTGGCCAAGGGCCCCATAGATGCCAGCACAAGCTTGTTAGATGCCAGCTCCTCCCTATGGTACTAGATCAGAGCCACATGCTGGGCGAGGATCTCCCAGGCAAAAGTGCAGGTTTGGTGGATGCAGCTCCATGGGACAAGGACCCCTCCCCTGCTGCCTTGCGCTCACCACCCTGTCGCCAGAGCCTCAGCCCATAAGCCAGCTGCTTTGTGACATCATAGGACCCAGCAGATGGAAAGGGGAGCTTGGGGGCAAGCTGGCGTGGGATAGGAGAAAAGCCAGTAGCCCAGAGAAGCCCTGCAGCCAAAGGTCCAGAGAGTTTAGGGGAATGGAGGGTGCCTTTGCCCTGTTTCCGGGGTGTATGCAAAGGTGCCAGATGGGGACACACTTACCCTCCAGATGGTTCTGCTGGTACTAGATCAGGGCCCTTAACCCATTTTTCCAAGCAGGAAATTTTTCAATAAGAAATATTCACAGTTTATTTCCAATGAATCCAATATGGCCAATCATCCAATTAAGAAACCAAGTGAATGCTTCTACTCCAAATGCAATAATCTCTCTACAATATTGAACTGGCGTATATTATTTTAACCACAGTGTACCATAGTATTCTATAACAAACATGTTATATCACTACAAAGTCATAAATTACGTGTGAACATTCAGTGCTGTACAAATTCAATTACATAAAGAGTTCCCTGTGAGATAGGTTGTCTTGCCTAGGGTTTTGTGGTTCTCATACTTTAGACTAAAATTGCCTGAAAGACTCAATACACTGATGGACTAAAGTTAGTAAAGAAAGCTAAATATGAACTTAAATAATTTTGTGATTCTACATCTCCAATTGGGGAAAGATTGTAAAAAGAATCTTAATATTTGTAGTTTTCAACCTTTAAAATAAATTATTTCTCTATTTTGCTTATTTTTACACTAGTCATTAGACAGAAACTACAAGAGAATTCTAAGTTCTTCTGATATTCAGACAATAGGGCCAAACAAGACTCAAACCCAGTGCTGGAAGGAACCCATGTAGCAACTGCCAAATTTATCCTGGCAGCTCAAAATCTGGGAACATGGAAACCACAAATATGACCACAGTGGCAACATTCCAGGCTTTGTTTCATTCACTGGACATCTTGAATTCTAAATACCAGAAACATTGGCTATGTGGTGATGCTTCCCCACATACAGACATGAATAAAATCTAAATTTAAGAGAAACTTGGATCTGGTATTCTAATGGTCTTTATGCTCCATCGCAGATGCCAAAAAATGACATCTGCCAAAGAAGAAATGGACAACAGTTCAACTGAGTAGACAGTTCATTTTAACAACATACTTTCCTTTACTTAAAAAAAATCTACTTTCCAAATATTTGTTTGCTTTTCTGGTTATGTTTTCTTCCATGCATCTGTTTATATTCTAAGTTAAATAATCTGACTTTTTTCCTTCTGTTTCTGCTAGCTAAACAGTAAGTCTATTTACCATATTTATTATTGCTTATTTCATTTTCCATACAATATATTGTGAGCATATGATTTTCTGTCCCCCCCAATCCTTCCGAGTTTCCTAACCGCACTCCTGGATTGGCATAACCATCATCAATTTGCAGCATATCAGATATGATACCCATATGAGACCCTCATATGATGGGCTATATTAATATTTTCCCATAGAAAAGTGAGGGAGGATCAGCATTCTCAGTATGCTTACAAGATTCTATTTGCATGTAGATTAAAGAGGCAGAAAACAATTGACTCCGAGAGGACTTCTTGGTGATATAGTTGCCCACAAATTATTTGGAAGAATTCCCAAGGGTAGAATTACCTGTGAGTCACCCATAGTCTTAGAAGTAACCCTAATAAGCTGAACTGATGTAATAATTTCTTTGGTATGTCAGTTTCTTTATTACCTTGGGAAAAGTCAGGTAAAGGATTGGAAATCTGTATTCCTTAGAAGTGACATTGCTGCTATTGTATTGAGGATCACATTGAGTACACAATTCCAGTGAAAGGAAATCCAGCTTTTGAGCCGGTGATCACTATTCTTGATTGTCAACTTGACTACATCTGGAATTAACTAAAATCTAAGAATAGGCAGTACATGACTGAGGAATTTTTGCTTTACTTGAAGCAGGAAGAAGTATTTCTGATCTGGATCATGAGGGAGGAAATTACGCCTTTAATCTTGGCCACCCCTGATGAAAACCTAAAGAAGGCCAAGGAAAAAGAAAGTTTTTCCTAGTTGCCTACTTGCTCTTGCCTTGCTGGCAAATCCGTTCATTCATTGGTATTAATTTATTAATTATAGCCTACTTTTTTGTGATTCCAGTGTATGAAAAAGACTAGCTCAAACATGCAGTCTTGTGGACTGAGCAACTATTGGATTCTTGACTTTCGGTTCATAGCCAACCATTATTGGTTTAGCTGGACTACAGCCTGAAAGTAATTCTAATAGATTCTCTTTTCTGTATATGTAGAGAGATTTATTGCATAAGTTTTGTTTCTCTAGAGAATGCTGATTAATACAGAACTAGATAACCTTGAGGTGATATTGCAAGTGCAATATCTGCTTGTAGTGTTATATTGTGCAAAAGATTCAGTGCCTATTTAAGGCTTTAGCATTGCACAAATGCTACTACAGATGACAATACCACTTATGGTCATTGTGAAGAACCAGTAATGACAGAAAAAAAATATTGTTGTGTGTAGAACATTACTTATTGATAGTAGACAAATGCTAATTTCCAAGCCTCTGTTTCTGCTCTGAATAAAACTTTATCCTGAAAAATGATTAGCTTCATCACAGAAAATGAGCTTCCTCTACATGTTTTATTACAGAAAGTTGCTAACACTGACTATCCCAAGACAAGTATTTCTTCTTTAAAACAAAGCATTAGCAATTCTTCAAAGAACCTTTGCTTCTCCAAGAGAGGTCAAAATATATCAGATGCTTTTCAATAACTTTTATTATGTTTCCGTTAAAAAAAGATAAGGGTGAAAGGTTTAATAATGCCCAAACACTGATCACTGACTCCATGCCCACTTCAAGATGGGCTACATAAAAGTTACAAATGTTGCCTATTTTGAAATTATTTTACCTATTTTCCTAAGTAATGCAAATATTGCTTGGCAGAAGAAACAGGGATCTCTTTTCACCTCTAAAAGCAATAAAAGTAATTCCTCAAGTTACTTTGTCTCCCTTTTATGAACAATTTTAAATAGAATCAAGTACACATATTGTCCTCACCATGCCCAAATCTAAACTTTTCTTTAATTCCTTTTTACAAGTTGGAAACATAGTTGCGTGAATCTTGCCCTGAAGTCACAGCTCCCTTTATTCCACTTCTTAATCTTTTTATCTCCTTGAAAACAGGACTTAGCTCTCTTCCACTTTCTGGTGCTTTTTTTCCCCTCAAACTGTACATTTTGTATTTTTCTTTTCTCAGCCTATTCCTCTTTATTTTAAATCTCTGTTAGAGTTAGCTCCAATAACCATACAACAGATTCTGGAGCTGCACATGGGGCTCTAACTTCACCCAGCTAGGCTTTCTTTCCTTTTTTCCTAAACCCTCGAGTAAGTTTGGGATTTTCCTGTTGTGGTCTCTCTGAAACAGTCTCCAGCTTTTATCCAAACTCCAGAAGCATTTGGGCTCCCTATGCCACAGGACTTACCAACCCTAGACTCACTGGTTCTGCTTTATCTAAACATTTGTCTGGAAGTTTATCAGACAGTCGTCTGTGTGTGTGTGTTTGTGTGTGTGTGTGTGTGTGTGTGTGTGTGTGTGTGTCTATCTCTTTCTCTCCCCCCCCCATCTACCTATCTATCTCTATCTCCAACATGTTTTGTAGACTTTCCCTCAAAACCCTTCTTGGACTGCTACAAAGCTGAGTAGCCTTGAAATTCAGACAGACTTTTGCTATGCTACACAGTAGTAATAAGCCTCATATCTTCATCAACATCGTTGATAAATTTGGTAAAGCCATTGGTAATTCTTAAAAGAAGAAATTAGTTAAAATGGAGAGTTTTTCTAATATTACAAAATAAGAAAGCACTACAACGGAGGTGTTTGGGTCCCCATATGATAATATACTAGATATTTAGAAAATAGAACCAGCCCACAAACACAATCCCAGAGAAATTAGACAACAATGAGGACACTAAGAGGGCCTTATATAGATCTAATCTACATGGGAAATAGAAAAAGACAAGATCTCCTGAGTAAATTGGAAACATGGGAACTTTGGGGGAGGGTTATAGGGGGAAGAGAAGAGGCAGGGAGGGGAGCAGAGGAAAATGTAGAGCTCAATAAAAATCAATTAAAAATAGCAAAGAATAAAACTAAACTTTAGAGAGTGCAAAAAAAGATAGAATAATTAAATGAGCAGATATCTAATTTAGATGGGAATTTGTCCCATGTCAATTATAAACTATCAGCTTTATAATATTGTCTTATCAGTGAAAACATTGGTTAAAGTGAGTGCTAAAATACAGTACTTAGAAAAACCTAATGAAAGAAATCACAGAGATATTCAAATCAAGACAGAGGAATTTAATGGAGAACCAATTTCAATGTTGCATTATAAGAATAGAGAGGAAGAACATAAGGTTTTCAAACAACCAACATTAATATATTCAATAACCTTATAAGAACTGTCAAATGACAGAGGCTTTGTTATAGTAAACTGAAATTCTATGCCAATTTTAGATTTAAGGAGATTCAAGGAAGTGATAGTCTAATATGGCATGCATTCACCTTTTGTGATGCAAATGTTAAACTCATGGTCACTTTGTAATAAATTATCCCAAATCACTGGATAGAATTGGTTAAATATTTTAGAGCCTGGTTGACAATTACAATGGAGTATCTGGTTCAGAGAAGAGACTAAGATTATTTAACAATGGAGTAAATTAAAGTAGAGAGATCACTCAAGATCAACTTTATGGAGAAGGAGCTTATGCTATTATTGAAAGGCAGGCTGATATTATGACCACACCCTGAATTTATGTGATACATCAGCTTTGAATGCTTGGGACAGAATTGGAGAAATACGACAGAAAATTGAGTCAGTAACTAAAGTTATACAGGACCCAAAGGAAACTCTTAAGGATTTTCTACAAAGGTTAACTTCAGCAGTAATTAGAATAATACCAAATTCAGAAGCTAGACAAATAATAATTGAATCTCTAGCTTTTGAAAATTCCAATTCACTATACAAAAGAATAATAAGCTCATTAAAGGCAAGGACAGAACTTTTGAACAAATGGATTTGAGAAACAATTTATATTGAATTTTATGACTTTGAAAATTATAGGAGAGGTAATTTCCAGTGGTATAAGGAAAAAAATCAAGATATAATTTGGCAAACAAGGCCACCTTAAAGGGATTATAGACGAAGCATTTCTAGAAATAATATTTTTTCTAAGAATAATTCATTCAGAATGCCTCTCCCTTCTGCATTTTGCAGATGGTGTGGCAAAGGCAGGTTTTAGATTAATGAAGGTAGTCCACTGAGGAATATTCAAGGTAATCCTTGGACATCAGGAAACTCCATAAATGCCCTCTCATAGGCCCCTATGCTAAATCTGGTTCAGCCATTTCCTGCCATCATAGAGGAAACTCCTTCAACTCTATCCCAGAGCAATTAAAGAACCTCATGCCTATTATGAGAAACCATACTGGTTTATAATAAAAATAATGGAAGAATGTAATAATAATAATAGAAGATGAATAATAGAATAGAGATTGTAGTAATGTGGAGGAGAGGGCTGTGGGGGCTGCATTCCCCAGTGCCTGGCTCCCGGCTATGGGCCTTATTTTCCCTGGCTAGCTTATACCCAGAATAATTACACACAAACTGGATTCATTTAAATACTGCCTGGCCCATTAGTTTTAACCTCTTATACATATTAGTTTAACCCATTATCTACTAATCTGAATATCAACACATGGTTGTGGCTTACTGGGAAGATTCTAATCAAAGTCCATCTTGGGCTGGAGAAACATGGTGTCTGCCACACTTCCCTTCACCCCAACCTTCCGTTCTACACTGCCCACCTAAGGGCTGCCCTATCAAAAAGCCAATGAAAGCAACCCAAATACAGAAGGATCCTTCTACACCAAGAAAACAAAAATTAAAGACAAACAATAAGGTGAGTATTTTGGCAAACATTTATAAGTGAACAAAGACCAAAATTAAAATTGTGACTAAATAGCATTATTGAAGGTCCAAAAGACACAAGTGTGGATGTAACAATAATTTCATCAGAATCTTGGTATACAAATTAGTCTCATCAGGGTATAAATGTTCAGTTTTAGGGATTAGAACTTTATCTCAGGTAAAACTGAGCATTAGATGGGTAGAATGTATAGGGCAATAAAGAGAGAGGAATAGTAAAATCATTTATGGTTAACATAGCAATCAATTTGTGGAGATATGATTTGTTACAACAATGTAATACTCAAATTAACATTTCTCCAACCTTAAAAGCAAACCACAAATTAACATACATTTCTTGGAAAAATGTTGCAAGTGATAATAAAGGATAGTCACCAACCCTTAAGGCTGGGCAAGAACAGGGCACAGGAGCTGCTGATATTTCAAAGGTACCAAGAGTTCTACCTTTAAAATCATTGACAGAAAACCTATATGAGCTAAGCAATGACTTGTAACAATAGAAAAACTGCAGGTTGTAGAACAGATGGTAAAGGAGCAAATAAATGTTCTGCATATTGAAGAATCAACCAACCAATGGAATTCTTGTTGCTAAAAAGAAAACTGAAAAATAGAGAATAATAACAGACCCAAGAGCTATTAACAAGGTGATTCAGCCAATGGGTCCTCTATAGTCTGGAATTACTTTTCTTTCATAATAACTAAAGAATGGCCTCTTACAGATATTGATTTACAGAATTATTTTTTCACCATATCTTTACAAGAAAAAGACAGAGAAAAATTTGCTTTCAAGGTGCATACTTATAAACATTCTCAGCCTGCTAATAGATATCAATAGAAGATTCTCCCACAGGAATGTGAAATGGCCCCAGCCTGTGCCAATGATTTTTAAGTCAGCCATTGAAAATGATATGTAAGAAATATTCTGAATCTATAGTTTGCCATTATGTGGAAGACATTTTGCCATCTGATTCAAATGTAGATACTTTAGAAAAATGCTTGAAGAAATAAAGAAATATTTTCCTGATTAGAGATTACTAATTTCTCCTGAAAAAAAAAACACAAGGAGTAAATTCTATGAATTATTTAAGGTATAAGATAGGTTTAAAAAAATAGACCCCAAAAGGTACAAATAAGGAGAGAATGATTGCAGACTCTTAATGACCTCCAAAAATTGCTAGGAGACATTTTTCATCTATGGAATACTATTGGGATAAGTCCTGATGACCTGATTAATTAAAACAAAACCTTAGATGGTGGCAAGGACTTAAAGAATCCCAGGGAATTCTCAGCTGAAACAGAGAGAATTGACTCTGGCTGAAGAGAAATTACAGAAGGAAACTGTGGATCATGTGGATCCAAATATTAACTGCATTCTGCTCACATTATCCTCCAAATATTCAGTCACAGGAAATTGAATGCAATAGGGAAGATATTATCTTAGAATGGATATTTTTGTCACATAAAATAAGTCAAAAGCTAAAAACTTATGTGAAAATGGTCTTTGAGTTAACTATAAAGGGAAAATTGAGAAATCATCAATTAGCAGAAATAGAAAGCAGAAATTATAATCCCATTAATAATGATGAAATTAACAAATTATTGGAAAAAATAAACCCGGGCAAAGAGTTGTACAACTATCCCAAAAACAAGAGATTCAACTTATAAATAGAACTAACTGGATCCTTCCTCTCACTGTGCACAACACACCAATAAATAGAATCCCTATATTCTATAATGATGCAAATAAGTCAGGAAAGGCAAGTTACAAATCAGAAAACTTATGTAAAATGGATCAAAGTCCTTATGATTCTGTACAAAAGCCAAAATTATATGCTATTCTCATGGTATTAAGGAATTTTAAAGACCCTCTCAACATAGTTGCCAACTTACAATAAGCAAAAATACTTGTTTTGCAAGCTAAAATCACTGAATTTATACCAGATAATGCAGACTTGTCTTTATTATTTACTCAGGTACAAGATATAAAGAGGAATAGGAATCATCCCATATGGGCCTACCAGGTTCTTAACACAAGGTAATGCAAAATCAATCAATTATTGATTAGAAATTTGCCAAAGACCTCAGAATTTCATAAACACATCATGCCAATAGCAAAGGTTTTAAAAAAGTCATTTCTATCATGTGGCAACAAGTCAAGGAAATTATAGGGAAATGTCTTACTTGTTCTTTATACAACCAAACACCACTCCCTGAAGCATGTAACCTAAACACCAATCAAAAGAATGATTTCTGGCAGATGGATTGCTGTTGGCCCTAATGTCTTCCTCAGGTCAGGGATGAAAAGGTGTGAAATCAATGAACACAGATGATGGGAGTCAGATAGGAGGCTTATAGTAGATTCATTTGTTTAAAAATATGAAAAAACTTAAATTCCCTCCCAGCATCCAGGCACTCTGATTTATTAACAATTGACATCTCAACTCATCTCTCATTGGCTAGGCACAATCTGAACCTCTGAGGGCACCTGTTGTTAAGCACTCAGGAAACACCATTTGGTCACTCTTTATTGGCTAGGCACAGACGGGACATTTGACAGGTCCAGGTTGACTCCTTTTGGCCTGGTAGGCCTTAGCTTCCTACATATCCACATTTTAAATTTATTACTTAGGGTGCTCAGCATGAGCCACAGTTCTTTGCTCAGGCTTTGCTAACCTCATCTCAGGGGAACGCATCAACTGAACTGTGCCTATCTTAGGTAGGCCTGCTGAACAAATTCTTACCTGTCATTGGCTATCAGCACTCAAAGAGCACTTATTTCTAAAGAACTACCAGAATTAAGGGACTAGACAGTATATTTTTAATTAAAAATAACCAGTCATGCATAACCTTCTGTGGAGGTTTGTGAGAAGGGTGCCTAAGAGACATTAAAGAGTCACCTTATTTGTTGTTTGTTGATGTCAGATCTACTCCAGGAGACATTTAAGGAGAATAAAGTTAAACAATGGCTGTGTTTCGTTTTGTATAATTTGGGAAACTAAAATATGTACCCACAGCATTGAAAACTATTCAGGTTTTCAATGGGTAACTGCTTTGTATTCAGAAAAGATAATTATCAAACAGACAAATCTTCCAGAAAAAAAAGGCTCAAGAAAAGGAAAAAAGGTCTGTAAATATATTACATTTTCAACAGAATAAAATTTCATAAATTTTCCTAAATATTTATCTCTGCTATTCTTTACAAACATATAAAGTAAATGATTTTTTGTAGCCCAAATTTAATTAAAGATTAAAGTTGGCTTTGGAGTTGAGGTGTGGCTCTCTCTTTCTCTATACCCAAGCATGGTTATTCAAGTGAAATCCAAACTTTCTGTCTCATGTTATTGCCACTAATCTCATAATCTTTGGGTTTTATAATGACTCTTTAACAGCTTTTCTTAAGATATAAGTTTTATGATATATATTATAATTTTTGTCATGACAATAATGTTTATATAGTTCTAATTAATTCTAGAAAAAGGTTTCATCTACCTTTCTTACATGAATTTGAGTTTGAGTATGTATTAGTTTTCTGCAGCAAAGCATGAGCATGGCTAACAGTGACCTTTGAAGTCTCCAAAAGAAAGATGGGGCTCCAAAATGAAGATTCATCCAAGACTATGATAATACCACTAAACTAAAAAACATCCAAGAATGGAAATAGAAAACTCTATCCTTAGTGAGATAGCCCAAACCCAAAAAGAAGAGTGTGGTATGCACTCACTCATTAGTGGACCTTAGCCATTAACAAAGGACATTAAGCTTACAGCTCACAAGCCTG
>JAQHUG010000488.1:128506-161581 GCA_028555095.1 Dicrostonyx torquatus | reverse complement strand
ATCGTAAGGAAGCTGGGGGAGGGCAGTGGGGTAGTGGGGGAGCGGGAGGGCCGGGAACAAGGGGAGTAAATGTAAATTAAAAAAAAAAATCCAAGGAAGTCAGGACTGCAAGGGGCTGGTCTACCCACTGAGGCAATGTGCCTGATCGAATGAGAGCTCAGTCCTGCTGGACTGAGACTCATGGAGCATATGACCAAATCAGACTCTCTGAATGTGGCTACCTATGGGGTCAGACTGAGTAGCCATCGATAATGACACTGTGCCCTATCTTCTCTGCATGATTAGACTTTTTGGGACCCAGTCTATTTGGCTGCACACCTTCTTGGGCCAGGATGGAGAAGGGAGGGCCTTGGACTTTCCACAGGGCAGGCTACCCTTCCCCCTCTTAAGGAAGCAGGGGGAGGGAGGAGGGGTAGTGGGAGGAAGTGGGGGGAGGGTAGTGGGAGAGCGGGGGGTAGGGAACTGCGATAAGGGGAGAAAGTGTAAATTTTTGAATGAAAAAAATAAAAGGAAAAAAAACCACCTAAATATTGGCTTTGAACAATGCAAAAAATTTTGAGGTGGCTAGATGAGATGATTCAGTCTAACAGACTACTCCTCAGTACTCCAGCCCTATATTTTTCCATTATACATAAACTGTACAAAAATAGAAGATACAGCTACGTCTTCTCCCAGGACTTGACAATTAACCCATATTTTTTTCATTTCAGGATCCCCTAAAGATGGTGTCCCCCAGAAAGAAGAAATTAAATTTAAGAATATGACACTCACATTCCCAGTAGGTCAAGTGGGTGGGCTTTTGTCATTCAATGGGTTATGTATATTTGTCATTGTTTAGGGGTTTGGTAACAAGTTGTTATTGGTTATACCCAGGAGGAAAGTTGAACAAAGGAGATTAGATGCAGAGTTCTTATTTTGAAAAGAAAACGTAGAATATAGACATGATAGGAAAAAAGGGTAGATTATTGTTTGGCTCTGAAAAGAAAAACAGGGAGAATATACATATGATAAGATGAGAAGGTAGATTATTTTAACAAGCAAATACTAGTTTTAAATGTTTTACATTGTTTAAATATTTTACATTGGACTGGATTTTTGTATACTGTATACAAATTTTGTATATTGATACACATTAGATATTCATTTTGTTAGAACATACTGTATTTTTACTATTGTTCAAGGTATTGTACCTATATGACTCATTTAACAATATCATGCAAATTTATAGTTCTTGAAAATTATTATGACCAAGTACTTAGGATAAAAAGGAAATGCAGGTTATTAGTTAATCATCTAGTATAATCAAACTTGTAGTAACATAAGCTATGTTTCCAAAGTCAAACAACAATATATTTTAGATAGATAAGTCATCTTCAAACACTTCAGAGGTCTGCAGAATATGGCATTTAAGATACTTTAATAACTTAGGGGTTTTTTTCTTATGACAATGAGATATGTCTGCCTCTGACAGCACCAATCAACTTCAGAGAAAATAAAGGGCATCAAAGCAACTCCACTTTGAGTTTACTTTCTTTGTGGCAAAAGTAAGTCACTGAGCAAGAAAATGCCCTTGCTTTGACTGCTTACTATATGCTATTTTAATTGGACAAGCAGGACACAAAAGAAATTGACTGTCAAACATTGTCAAGACAAGGAGGGACAGCCCTTCAGATTATCTTGCTTCACAAAAAAAGTTTGTAAAATATGCTAGGCCTGTAGACCAAAGATGGATGCCCCAATGTTGCAGTGGAACTTTGGGTGACTATCCAGGCAGCCAGTTTTTTCTATCATTTTCCACAGTTTTTTGAATTCAGTTAATTGCACTACCTCCTTATTCAGTTAATATCATTTCCTTCTTGGGTCTGTGAGGGAGTTGAAGCCTATCTATTTATAGTTTTCCTTGTTTACAATATGCCAAAACCAAGTTTTGGTAAGAAGTAAATTAGGAATAAGGCTTTGGACTCACCAAGATTAGATAATAGAGTATTTTCTCTAAATTTATCAAATGAAAATGGACTGCAAATTGTTGACTGTTGTCAGAGATTTTCTGTCCTGCCTCGTTTCTGTCCTCCCACCAGGTCCCACAACGATTTAGTCCTAAAGAAATCACACAGGTCTATATTAATGATAAACTGATTGGCCCATTAGCTCAGGCTTCTTATTAACTCTTATAACTTATATTAACCCATTATTCTTATCTATGCTAACCACATGGCTTGGTACCTTCTTTGGTGGAACAGGTCACATCTTCCTTCTCCTGTATCTGGGCAGGACTGCAGAAAGAGCTTCCTTCTTCCCAGAATTCTTCTGTTCTTATTGACCCACCTCTACTTTTTGTCTGGTTGTCCTGCCTATACTTCCTGCCTGGCTACTGGCAAACCAGCATTTATTTAAAATGTATTTGACAGAATACAGAGTTGTCCACACCACTTCCCCCTCAAAAAAAAAAAAAGGAAAATATCCATAGTCCATTTTGGGGGGGAATGTGGGCATAGTTATTTCTCTCTAAACTTCTTCCTGCTGTATGGGGGCATGGTTAATCAGGTTTTTCATGGTGTATCCTATGTGCTAGGTTCATCTCAGTCACCAGTTGGGTGAAATAACTTTTTGAGAATGTTCATGATGACTTTTAAGGAGGCCTTGGTCCATGAAACCATGTTTGATTAGAGGCAATCCATAGGTTCTCATCTTCTGGGAAAACAAAAAAAGACCCTCTTTTCCAAAACACCATATCCTTAGACCCAAATTCTGAAGTAAAGATACATTTATAATATACATGCTGGTTTAACTTAGCAGCCCATATAATAAAATATCTTTCTGTATTTAGCTCCTTCATAGTCAAAAAATCAAAAATATCACAATAATATACATAATCCAGACTCTCTGTGAATTTTCCATATTTACATGTCTTATTTTTTGTACTTTTAAAATGTATGACTATCTGTACTCTGTCTCTTTAAAGACTTTACCCTTGTTTTAAAGCATTAATTTTATTTTATGACTCTCTATCCTCTTTATCTTTTTTCTCCCAAGTCTATGTACTTTTATCCTACACTGTGACCCATTTAGAGGTCATTTATGTCTGAATCTGTCCTATTGTGAATCTGTAATTTACTGTCTAGAAGAGCTTTTAAAATGCTATGCAGCTTAGTTGCAGCTGCTCTGAATGTGGGCTCCATCTCTCTCCAATTTTAAAATGGTAGATGCACCACCAGTGATAGCTTTAGAGCTGCCAGGATGGAGCCGTGCTCAGCAGTCCAACCCTAAGAATGAGCATACAGCATGTAACCCCTTTTTTATATGAACTACAGCAAAATCTGCACAGCTTGGAACTGTTTGTTTACATTTAAAGGGGGATATAATATAGATATGAATAATTTGCATTGGTATGGATCTTACTTTATTGATACAAATTTAAAAACAATTTTGTTATATGTATATGTATTTCTGATATTGTATTGTGATTGTGTAGCTCATTTAAAAATGTAATGTATGGGGCTAGAGAGATGGCTCAGTGGTTAAGAGCATTGCCTGCTCTTCAAAAGGTCCTGAGTTCAATTCCCAGCAACCACATGGTGGCTCACAACCATCTGGTGCCCTCTTCTGGCTTGGAGATGTACATGCAGACAGAGTACTGAGAATACTGTATACATAATAAATAAATAAATCTTAAAAAAATGTAATGTATAATTAAGAAATATAGGTTAATAGATATTCTCTATAATAGTGAAGTTTGTAGTCATGTTAGATTTTCTAGCTGTGAATTTCAGATGTATAGTCATTCTTCATATCTTTCCAAGACTACAGAATATGGCATTTAAAATGTTTAAGAACTTAAGACTTTTCATGACAATGAGACACATCTGGTCCTGGCAGCACTAATCTACTTCAAGAGGAAGATGGGCATCAAAGAAGTTAGTTATGAAGTTAGTTAGCTATTTGGGCAAGAAACTGTTCTTGTCCAGACTGTTCCATAAACTGGACATGCAGGACCCATGAGAAATGACTGCTGAACTTGCTTAAAGGTGAGATGGTCTGATGGATAATATGGACCTGTAGGCTGAAGATGGATGCCACAATGGTAACAGAACTTTGGGTAACCTGTCCAGACAGTGAGATGTCTCTGTCATTTCTAGAGTTTTGGGAGTTGCTTACAATGCAATTCCTGTTTACTTAGGTAATATTATATCTTTTTGGAGTCTTTGACAGAGTTGAAGAATGGATAGTTATTATTATAGCTATTATTATTCGTTATGATAAAAGATAAAGTAGATATAAATATGGTAACTGTCATTCTTGCTTGAACTGTTTTGTTATATGTAATTTTACTATGTTAAAGTTGAATCCTTCCTTTTTGTTTAAACAGAAAAGGGAAAATGGTATAGGAGTTCCTTCTGTTTGTGTTTTGCTTTCATTGGATAATGAATAAAGAAACTTCCTCGGCCTAGTTGATAGGGCAGAACTTAGGCAGAGAAGACAGAACTGAATTCTGGGAGAAAGAAAGAAGAGTGAGAAAACCATCATGCAGCTGCCAGAATCAGACATGCTGAATCTTTCCCAGTAAGCCATAACCTCGTGGTAACATACAGATTAATAGAAATGGGTTAAATCAAGATGTGAAAGTTAGCCAATAAGAGGGTAAAGATAATGGGCCAGGCACTGATTTAATTAATACAATTTCTATGTGGTTATTTTAGGTGTAAGCTAGCTGGACAGCCAGAACAACAACAACAAAAAAAAGGCCAACCTCCTCGTGCAACAATTTGGTACCAATGTGATGGAATGAATCAACTTAAAAATATGAGAGAGCTTAACTCTAGACACACACAAAAACCAAACAGAGTAACAGAGCTTTTCGTGCTGTGGTATGCCACAGAGAGATTTTCCTGACTCAGCAATAGCAGCCTAAAAAAGCGGTGCCATTTTTAAATGAGGCTTTGTGGGCCCTGCTGCAGGTGCAAGTTCTAGCTATGGAGCATTTGTTGGCCCGGGTGTTTGTGTGCCCACTCAGGGTTGGGAGAAAAGTAGCTGAGACCATGCCTGTCATTTGATTCTTCCTGCCTGGGAAGGTGGCAGGATCAGGTCTACTAGGCTTGGGCATGTGGGAGAGCATGGCAGATTCCCATTGCCATACAGAGAGATTATTCCAGGCTGGCCTCAAACTCACAGAGATCTGCCTCCTGCCTCTGCCTCCCAAGTGCTAGGATTAAAGGCATGCACCACCACATCCCCCCCAAAAAAATTGACTATGGATGTTCTTGTTTTCTTAAAAAAAGAAAAAAAAAGAAACAAATAAAGAAAAGAAAAGAGGGGAAATGTTGTGGGACAATTCTGTATTCTGTCAATTATGTTTTAAATAAGCGCTGACTGGCCAGTAGCCAGGCAGGAAATATAGGCAGGACAACCAGACAGGAAGTAGAGGTGAAGCAATGAGGACAGGGCAATTCTGGAAGAAGGAAGTCCATTCCTCCCCAGTCTTGTCCAGACACCAAAGAAGTAAGATGTGATCTGTCCCACTGAAAAAAGATACTGAGCCATGTGGCTAACATATACTAGAATAATGGGCTAATATAAGTTATAAGAGCTAATATGAAGCCTGAGCTAAAGGGCCAATCAATTTAGCACTAATATAGACCTCTGTGTGATTTCTTTGGGGCTAACTGGCTGTGGGACCTGGTGGGAGGACAGAAACCAGGCAGGACAGAAAATTCTGTCAACAGTTGATGCATTTATAACCTGTGTATATTTTATGTAGTTATTGTACATATTGTAAATAATTTTTCTTATATTAGTTATAGCCTTTTATTTTTGACAAAAAATGGGAAATGTGGTGACATTTCATTTGTATTTTAATAAATAAAGCTTGTTGAATAAGAAACAGCCACAATAGTCAGCCATATAGGCCAGGCAGTGGTGGCACATACCTTTAATCCCAGCATTCACACTAGTTAGCCATAAAGGCCAGGTGATGGTGATACACACCTTTAATTCTTGCACTAGAGAGAAATAAAAGGTGGGATGGAAAAGGAACTTTCCCTCTTTTAATCTGAAAATCTCATAGACGTAAGAGATCTCTATTGACTGGACTGCTTTGCTCATCTGATCTTCAGGTTGAACCTAATATCTGTCTCTGGGTTTTTATTAATTATGATATATAACATGACCACAGAAAGTTTTGTATAGAAAAATATTTCATTAGGGTGTCTTATAATTTCAGAGTCTTAGTCCATTATTATCATGGAAGGAAATATAGTGATATGCAGGCAAGCACAGAACTGGAGAAGCAGTTGAGAGCTATCCATCTTTATCTGCAGACACTAGAAAGTGAACTGGGACATTGGACATAACCTGAGCATAAAAATCTCAAAGCCCATCCCCACAGTGGTGCATATCATCCAACAAAGACACACATACTCTAACAAGGTGATACATCATAATAATGCCACTCCCTTTGGAGGCCATTTTCTTTCAAAGCACCAAACATATGTTAATCTAAAGAAATTGTATCTTCTTCAAAATTTTCTTCATATTTCAATTTTCCACCTTCAATTCAATTTTTTTTCACATTTACTGTTGTGTAACATGTGAACAGGAAAAAGGAACGATGAAGTGAGTGAAGACAACCTTGGAAAATTTCTCATTGAGCACTAGTTCACATCATACATGTATTCAGATTAAGCATTGTGCATATATTCTTCTTTAAACTTATGTTAAATTTCAATATCTCCAAAGGCTCTTGTGCTTAAAAATTGAACCCTATGTGATGGTATTATTGTAGAGTGGAACTTTTTAAGAGAAATGATAAAAAATAAAGAAATTTCAATTGGTAGTGATTCCATGAAAAGTATATTGAAACACTGGACTTCCGATTCTTTTATTCTCACCTCATTTTTCTTCTTTATATTTTCTCTACATATCTGTAATCATTGTGAGATGCATTTAATCATTCTACAATTAAAATTTTTTCTGATGCTCCTAAAAGAATACCACACATTCCTTGTACTCTTCAAAGTCAATGCTTGTTTCAAAAATCTAAGTATTCTTTCTCTCAGTTCTTCTGGAAACTTGCATAGTCATTTCTAAAATGCAAAGCAGAGCAAAACTAAGCAAAATTAAATATTTATATGACAGAATTTGCATTATAAACTTTAACTGTTGAATCTAGTGCAAGTGCATAAGAAGAAAATTCACAGACTACTCTTGTACAGCTTTTTTATTCACATGTGTCCTGGATATTTAAAGTCATTGTTATAAACCTTCTTAAATGATTTTGAGAGACTTCACTCTGAAGGCTTATACTATATGATATAATATAATAGTAAAATCTAGATTTATCTTTCTCTATATCTATCAAAATCATATCTTACATGTAACTGATCCACAAAATATAACAATTCACTAGACAATAATTAAATACCTACAATTATCTTTTAAACTGAAAGCTCAGTCATATCATTAGAATTAGAAATGTATCCTGCCTCATCTTAAGGAAGTAGGGGGAGGGCGGTGGGGTAGTGGGGGAGCGGGAGAGCCGGGAACAAAGGGAGTAAATGTAAATTTTTCTTTCAACAATAAAAAAAAAGAAAGAAAAAAAAGAAATGTCTGATTACAAAAGTATTTAGAGGAACAAAAAGAAATTCAGAATGTTTGAAGACAATGTTTAATTATTTCCTTTTGTGAACTTGTCTTTTCTGAACCGTATAAAAGAAGGAAAGATTAGGGAACCTCAGAAAAGGAGTACCTATGGTCATAATATTATCTCAAAATCATTCCACACTAGTTGGACAAGTTACTTGTGTTCATGAGCCCTCAGATACACAGTGTTAAGTAAAAAAAAAAAAAAAAAAAAAAAAAAAAAGAAGAAAAGAAAGAAAGAAAAAAGAAAGAAAAAAAAAGAAAAAAAATCCATGATATTATCATGGAGACAAATTTTCTAAAAATCTCTGATTAAGCTAATTAAATCATTATCATCATTACTATTTCCATTTAGAAGAAGCAGGATGTCTCAAAGTCAGAATATCAAAAACCTAATAATTTTCAACCCCTTCATGTTTTCCCTTCTCTACTTTTGACTAGGATCAGTATCCACTTGACCTTTTAATGATGTGATCCACTAGAATATCTACTTTGTAGTGTCATTGCATCACTTATTTTTTCTTATATACACTAGAGTGTTTCCAAATGGGAACTGTTAAAACACCTGCACATTGCTTTTTGAAAGTCACATAATGTCTTACTAAAATAGTCAAGTTTTTGTTCAAATGACAAATCAAACTCATAATAATGTTTATTGCTACCTAAAATCTTCGTGTATTACTCATCTATGGTTATTTTTTAAAATAACCACAATTTTGAAACTTAAAAGTTTAAAAAAATATTATTTCAGTTTCTGTATATTTCAACGTAGCTTATCTAGAAGGCTCCCTTCCATTATTTTCTCATGAGGCTACTATGCTACTCAGTTTCTTTTTATTTGAAAAACAATTCTGACATAAGTGATAAAAGGTTTGTTTGGTCTCATGACTTCAGTTTTAGACCTTCAGTTTTAGTCCTTGGTCAATTGGTTCCTTTGCTCTCAGGTAACAAATAAAACAGATTCATCATGGTTGGAGGATGTGAGAAGGAGCCTACTCGTGGCATCCATGAAATAGAAATGCAAAAGTGGAATGAGCTAGGAATAACATATATCAAATCAAAGACACACTGTTATTCATTTCTTCCTACAAGATCTAAACCCTTTGTTTCTATCATTTTCTTACTGATAATCCCATAAAATTTTGACTCCATCAAGTACTTAATTCTAGCACTTGGCAGGCAGAGGCAGGCAGATCTCTGTGAGTTTGAGGCCAGCCTGGTCCTAAAGAACTAGTTGCAAGAACAGGCTCCAAAACTAACCATGTCCTGAAAAACAAAAAAGTAATCTTCTGATTAAACCATAGCTATTAACTGCCACAAAGGTTCCCCACTGAAGAGTGAGTTGTGAATCAAGGCTTCAACACATGACGCACTAGGCAGCATTACATCAAGAAATTCCAAAAATTACACCCAAAATTTCAACTAGTACATCCTTATCTGAAGATAGAGTGGAAGATTCTAAGCTCAGTTCTGTGGAAGATTTCAATTACTTTCAGCCTGCTTGTCTGAGCATCTATATTTCTCAGTAGGTATTGACCAGATACTTCCCTTCGCTATTGTAGGACATCTTAAAATATGGGCACTTGCTTTCCTTGAGAGCTAGTTATGAACAAGAGTGAAAGCAAAATAAAATCAAGTCCAAAATGACAGCCTTTTAGAACACAATTTCAGTCATAAAAATCCCTTTACAACAGCATGAGCTATCCTTGGTAAATGGATCACTAAATCCAAGCAACATTCATTACTGGCTCATCACAACTACCTACTAATTCTTGTATATTAATAGTAGAAAAATAAAATAGAGCAAACACAGAAAAACAAAAAAAAATAGACAAGAGAGGAAAGGAACTGAGGATGTATGCATGCTATTTAGAAATATGAAGAGAAATACCACAAAGTAGAAACTCATACGGAGCAAAAAAGGATGAGCTGTTAAATTTTTCATAATTTTTATGTAATGAACATTATTTTTATAGTGTGAAACATGTATATGGTTTTAATAGAAATAATTTTAGTCTTCGGAATTAAACTGATTACAGAAGAGACTGAATTTGATGATCCTTTCAACCTTACATCTTTAGAGTTCATATCTTTCACCAACAATACTAAGTTTTAAGTTCTTATCTACCACTTTCCTCCTTGTCTTTGTGTTTGTTCTAAAGCCCTTATGGTTTCTCCTATGGCCCTGCTCTCTCTTCCTCCTGCTCTAAGTCTTCTCCGTTCCTGTCTCCTTCTTACCTGGCTTCATCAGCTCCAGTTTTCTTCCTCTCATCTATGAACTGATGTCTAGTCTAGCCAGTTCCATGTGAACACCCATCATATCAGGAATATATGTTGCATTATTTTGATTGTTCAAATATTTATTATAATTTTGTCTTGTCATAAGATGTTGCCACTGACTATTGGGAAGGTGTCTTGGGTGCTACAGCTTATGGAATTCCTTTACTTATCCTTTAAATATTTAATTGTTCCTTAGGAAGGTGCATATAAATGTCTGAAGTTCATATTTTAAATAGTATTTCTGTAAATGTTTATCTGCTGTCTTAAATATTAAAATGCAATCTTTTGTGCTGTGTTTCTACTTCTTTTTATAGTATTTCTCTTTCCTTTTATACAGTATATGGCTATGAGCTGTGAAGTGGTTCCTAGTTTCTTGAGAATGAGATGATGCTTTCATCCCTGCACAGTATATAAATATTAATGGACAACCTTTATCAATTAAACAATGTCATCTTTTCATTTCCTCTTTGTCTCAAAGGGACATATGGACATCTGCTCCTTCAGTTTCTCTTCATTTCTCACTTTAGATTTACTTTGTGAATTCTTAGAATTTTAGTTTCCTGTCTTCTTAATGTCCCTCTGCATGCATCATGTGGGTGGATTTCAATTGTGATGCACTCTTTCATGCTATTTGTTACACACAGCCCATTCATATTTCTAGAAGATATGAATGAACTTCATTCATTGACATTCATTCAATTTATTGTTGAAGTTAATATATTTCTTCTTCTTTTATGTTTCTCTATTTGGTACATTTTAGAATAACTATAATTATTTTTGTGTATTTAATTTTACGCATATACAAAGTTTTCTTGACTCTTCATTTTCTTTCCTTTTTATAATTATCATTGCATAAATTATAAGTTACATGATGTAATAGTATATTTGCCTTTTTAAGAATATTTGTATTGTTAAGTTTAGAGTTAGATGAAGATTTTCAAATCATCAATATCAAAATGAAAGTATAGTTTGATTCCTTGAGGATTACAGAGAAATTAAGAGCCACTTTCAATTTAAGGTATGATAGCTATAATTTTATTATTAAAATTTCCGTTTCAGGTTTATTTGCATCAGAATCAGTATTCATTGAAAATTTAGTCTTTTAAATGTGGCGCTTTTATATAATATAATAAAATTAAGTAAGCAATATGTTAGTTTTAAAATAACTAAGTTTTCATTAAGTTCAACATACTTCTGTGTACAGTTTTCAAATTCATATTATTGAGAAAGTATTGGACAAACATTTTCTCATGAAAGTTTTCCAACTACCTTCTGATATAAATTAATGGATATTGATATAGCCAGTGTGCAATATTACTGGTGATAAGGAGGTGGGCATGCCCCCAATGAGGTTATGGAATTGATATTGAATATCATTTTTAAATACACGCCAGGATAGTCTCCTCAATTTGAAGGGCAGAGCTCTCAAAACATTTAAGAGTTCTAAAATTACTCTAAAATAAAAACTGTACAATAAGTGCTCATAGAAAATTGAACCAAACACAAAAAGTTTAAACTACTTGTTTACATATACTGTGGTAAAGAAGTTCACATCTGTCCAAAAAATATTATTTCATACAATAATGCTTATTATTTTACAATCAAAAACTGAAAAAATATTTTAAAGTATTTATCAAATGGATGACTTTATTATTTTGTATTTAGTTTCCAATTTACCTTTTGTTCTTGTATATTATTGGTCTATTGAATGGACAATGTAATTAGAAAATCAGATATTTATATTCATTTCACAGAACCATACAGTAAAATCACAGCATATTTCATTTAAATTATAAAAGTTCATTTTTAGAGTATTCTTAAGAGAAAACATGGCAAATGTTCAGGAATAGAAGGGCATCACTATTTACTTTCTCATCAGCCACCATTAAACCTTAACTGAAATCTAAACATGTAAACAGGTGCCTGAAAAAACTATTTCAATCTGAAATGTGCTTTAAAGTGTGATGTTTAGAATTTGGAACAGTGAGAAAATACTCTGCTTTTAAATGATTAACAGTGATTAGAACCTGTTGTCACTAATACGTCTATGAAGACATGTATTGTATTTTCATCCTTGCTTCCTTTTATTGAGGAGTTCCTTCCTATATGTTGCTTATTATTTAATGATATTGTTTGGTAATGCTAGTTTTCTGTACATTGGAGTGCATGTGTTTATTTGATTCTAACAGGGTCTGCCAGTCCTCAAGTTGTGATCTCCTTGCAAGTTCCTCCTAACTGCTGCAGTTAGAGATGTGCATCATCATGAGTGGTTTGCATTAGAACATGGAGAAGTCTTTTGAGTACTGTGTGAATCTTTATCTGATGTGTCATCTACTACTATTTTCTCTCTTTCAGATCCTTTCTTTAATCCTTTCTTATTAAAGACTCTTTAATAAGAGTCTTTCTTGAGGCAAATTGTTCAACCTTTTTCAAATTACAGAGGTCTTTTCTGTGTGGATATGCTAGTGACATCATGTGTAAGACATGAAGTTCTAGGTTCTGAAATGGTATTTCTCTTATGTCCTCTTTTAGACATATTATAATTTTGAATAAACTGTTTCAAGGTAGTTCTTAATGAAGTACAAAATGTGAATCAAAGTTTATTACTTTAATCTGTAAGTGCTTAATTTCTTCAAAAACATTTGTTAAAGAGAATACCCCTTCTTCATTGAATGTGTTTTAGGCCTAGAAAATCAGGAAGTTTATTTTGTGTGCAGTTGTTGTTTTTCTGGGGGAGTTACATCTTACTCACTCTTAAAGTACTGGAATTAAGTATAATTAAGAGGCTGGGGAGCTGGAAGGATGGTTAAAAGCACTTATTGCACTTCTGGAAGACCCAACCTCAATTTTCAGTACCAACATGAAGACTGACATCACATTCACAATATCATATGCCATCTTCTGAACTCTGAGGCCTCAACTACACACATGGTGCACATGTATACACTCAGAAACATGAACATATACTTAAACTTTAAAAAAATACTAGATTTACTGTCCCAAAAAGAGTTACTCTGCCACCCATTTTAAGTATCTGTATTTTTCCCAATAAAGTGTAAAATTAGTAAAATTGCAAACTATACAAGGGTGTTCTAATATAGCCTGCTTCACTTTAATAAAAATAAATTTGTACTTATTTAAGGTATATTTTTTATTTTGAGAATTCAGTCATATTATCTAAATAATAAAACAGAAATTGTCCTACACAATGAGGTTATAATCCACAACATAACTACTGTTCTGTAATTAATCTAAATACTCAAAAAATGACTGAGACATCTTCTATAATATACTCACATGACATATCATTTGAAACATAATGTAATTAATTAATAAAAATAATTCTTTATTGAGAGTAGAAGATTTTAAAGTGAATAACCTTTATCTATACAGTTCTTTACAATGATAATATATTTGCCAGAAAAGCCTGGACATATAAAGATTATCTAAACTTAATACTGCCCCACTTAATTCTGTTTTCAGAATATACCTAAGGAAGAGAGATTATATCACTGATGTTCAACATGGGCGAACTTAGTTGCATTTCTCTAAGAAAACAAGATAGTTTCATTGAAGTCATCTGGTTTAATCTCCACTCTCTAATAATTTATAAATCAAACTCTTCACTTCTCTAGAATGGGGGAGACAAAGAACAAATGAGAAGTATCTGTTGTTTCTTTTCCAAGTATATTGACAAAGCTCTTTGCTTAACTTTTCAAGGCTTAAGTGTCAGCTTGATAATGGAGAATAATTAGTAATCTAAAAAAAAACTTGTAAACTAGAAATTTTTAGTGATTTTAAAATGTTCCAGCATTCTAAAGTATGCATTAAACATGCAGAGAGAGAGAGAGAGAGAGAGAGAGACAGAAAGACAGAGACAAAGAGAGACAGAGGGATCCAGAGAGAGAGCAATTTTATCTTTATTTCTACTTCAACACATAATCCATATATGTGTCTATATGTGCATCATAGGCACATTTATAAATACATGCATAGGACAATGTGTAAAAGAGTATCAATGATTACGCATTTTCTAAACGTATAGGAAATGTCTAATGTACAAGCAGTCATTTAATATTAGTGATCAAAGGCTTTACTCCATTAAATATTCAAATGCATCAATAAGTTCTGTAGATTTGAAACATTTTCCCACTCATATTCTTTCTGGCTTGAGGAGATTGTAGAAATGCCAAGGTCAACTGGGACATGCTTACTAAAGTGAATTAGTAGTTGCTTAAATATAGCATTTAATCTTAAATAGTCTGTGATTAACTTCAAGCTCAATGGACTATAAACTAGAAATCTAAAATTTTCTGTAATTCAAAGACTTAGCTACAACAAATTGCAATATTTTCAAATTGCAAAGTGTTTCTAGGTATACGGGAAACATTTCTAATTTCTCATAAAGCTACTTAATAAAGCATACTTTTATGTCATAGCCACTGATTTGTGATGACAGTTTTCAAATATAATGAACTTTAAAAATATACTTCCATGCTAGATAAGCGAATAAACTAGGACCTCCAGATAATAAATCAATTATTCCAGATATTCAACTGTTTATTGCAAATGTAAAGATTGATTACTTAAAAAACTGTCATCATTCTAAACACTCTTTTCATGCACCAAGAAAAGCACAAGAATACATCCCCATACAGCCAAATGATTACGAAAGATTATGAAGGATATATATCCTTCACAACATGTGTGTGTGTTTGTGTGTGTGTGTGTGTGTGTGTGTGTGTGTGTGTATGTATGTATAAATCAGATGGGGACGTAAGAGTTGCGTGAACAGCCACCTGGCGGAACACCCACTCTCTAGGAGCTCCAAACTGGAACAAAACCTTGGGACCATCGTCCAACTCCCTTGGCTTTTCTAGCCAGCCAGAAGTATGGTTTCCTGCAGGTAGGCTCTCTCATTACCCAACCCCATCCACCCGAATCTCCAAGATAATAACTTCAGCCCACCCTAAATTCAACTATCTTCTGTCAACCTCGGTGGGACCCTGAAACACAGCTTGCTTCAATACTGAGGAGACTTAAGAGGTGAGTGAACAGCCATATAGCAGGACACCCCACCTTCTGGGGCCTCCAAAGTGGCACAAAACCCTTGGTCGCTTCTCCCAACTACCTTGGCTTTTCTAGCCAGCCAACAGGAGCATTCCCTGCAGGTAGGCTCCCCCATTACCCAGCCCCAGGCACCAGACTATGCAAACTACTAACCACATCCTGCCCCCAAACTTGCTTAACCTCCTACAACTTCAGTGGAACTCTGAAACATTGCTTGCTACAATACTTAGAGGAATAAGAGCTTGTATAATACTGAAAAGACCAAGAGAGAGGACCAAGAAATCAAATCAGGAGAGAAGATCAAGAGAGCAGGCTTAGAGACCTCAGAGGCTTCTTGAGGCACAGACATTGAAAGTACAGAGCAGACCAGGAAAAATTCCCAAGCACCCAGACAGCAACACAAGGATTGGACCAAGACATAAAGACACTGCCAGCCTCATTTGAAGGAAGAGATGGGTAGGTACCAATTCAATAACTCATCCAAAAACCTAATAAGCAACATGGTAACACCAGAACCCAGTCACACAACAGGAAGACTTGATCATCTTACCCAGAAAAAGCAGAAGAAATGACTTTAAACATAACTTTATGAAAATTATGGAGACCTTTAAAGAGGAAATGAAAAATATCTCCTAAAGAAATGGAGATAAAGAAAAACAAAAAATTGGAATAAATTAATAAATCCCTCAAAGAAACCAAATAAAACCAAGAAAAAAACAATCATACAAACAAACAGTATGAAACAAACAGTTCAAGACTTGAAGACTGAAATAGAGGCAATAAAGAAAACAGAAACCAAGGGAATTCTGGACAGGTAAAACTTGGGTAAATTAATAAGAACTGCAGAAAAAAGTATAAACAACAGAATATAAGAGCTAGAAGAAAGAATCTCAGTTGTTGAAGATACTGTAGAGGACATAGACTCATTGGTCAAAGAAAACACTAAATCTAACAAATTCTTAACAAAAAACATTCAAGAAATCTGGGACACCATGAAAAGATCAAACCTAAGAATAATGGGAATAGAAGAAGGAGAAAAACTCCAGCTCAAAGGCACAGAAAATATATTCAACAAAATCAAAGAAAAAAACTTTTCCAACCTAAAGAAAGATATATCTATGAAGGTATAAGAAGCTTATAAAACACCAAATAAACTGGATTTAAAAAGGTCACCTGGCCATATAATAATCAAAATACAAAACATAAAGAATAAAGAAAAGAATAAGAGCTACAGAGGAAAAAAGGTCAAGTAATACATAAAGGTAGACATATCAGAATTACACCCAACTTCTCAATGGAAAACATGAAATTCAGAAGGTAATGGGATGATGTACAGCAAACACTATGGATATAAGCCCTGACTACTATACCCAGCAAAACCTTCAATTACCATCGATGGAGATAATAAGACACTCCATGGCAAAACCAGATTTAAACTATATGTATCCATAAACCAAGCCATACAGAAAGTACTAGCAGGAAAACCCCAACCCAAGGAAGCTAACTGCACCCACAAAAACACAGGCAACAGAAACCTCCTACCAGAAAAACTCAAAGAAGGGAAACACCAAAAATAACAGGAATTAATAACTATTGGTCATTAATACCTGTTAATATCAATTGAGATCTAATTCACTTGTAAAAAGACACAGGCTAATAGAATGGATAAGGAAACATTATCCAGCCTTCTGCTGTATACAGGAAATATACCTCAACCTCAAAGACACTCAGAATAAAAAGTTGGGAACAGGTTTGCCAATCAAATGGACCTAAGAAACAAGCAGGTGTAGCTATCAAAATATCTAACAGAATAGTTTTCAAACTAAAATCAATCAGAAGAGATGGAGAAGGACACTTTATACTCATAACAGGAACAATCCATCATGGTATAGTCTCAAACTTGAACATCTATCCCCCTAATAGAAGAGCTCCCACATATGTAAAAGAAATACTACTATAACTTAAATCGCTCATCAAACCCCACACATTAATAGTAGGAGGTTTCAACATTCCACTCTCTCCAGACATGAATTTATCAGAGAAATAAGAGAACTAACAGATGTCATGAAACAAATGGACTTAACAAATATCTAAAGAATATTCCACCAAAACACTCACAAAATGTACCATCTTCTCAGAATCTCATAGAACCTTCTCTAAAATTGATCACATATTCGTTAACAAAGCAAACCTCCACATATACAAAAAATATTGAGCAACCCCTGTGTTTTATCAAATCACCATGGATTAAAGTTAGAATTTAACAGCAATACCATTCTCAGATAGTCTACAAACTCATGAAAATTGAACAGTGAACTACAGAACCACACATGTATCAAGAAAGAAATAAAGGAAGAAATGAAAGACTCCCTAGAATTAAATTAAAATGAAGGCACAATATATCCAAACCGATGGAACACTATGAAAGCAGTGCTAAGAGAAAAATTCATAACACTAAATGCCCACATAAAGAAAATGGAGAAAGCCCACATCAGTGACTTAACAGCATACCTGAAAGCTCTAGAACAAAAAGAAAGAGACTCATCAATGAGGAGAAGAAGACAGAAAGTAATCAAATAAGAACTGAAATCAGCAAAATAGAAACAAAGAAAACAATGCAAAGAATCAATGAAACAAAGAGCAATTCTTTGAGAAAATCAAGAAAATAGATTAACCCTTATCCAAACTAATCAAAAGGCAGAGAAAGAACATTCAAATTAACAAAATCAGAAATTGAAAGGCAGACATAGCAAGAGACACTGAGGAAATTTAGGGAATCATTAGATCATGCTTCAAAACCTGTACTCCATAAAAGTTGGATAATGTAAAAAAATAGACAATTTTCTAGATAGATACCATATACCAAAATTAAATCAAGACCAGGTGAGCAATTTAAATAGACCTATAAACTCCAAGGAAATAGAACTGTTATCAAAAACCTCCCAACCAAAAGAAGCCCAGGGCCAGATGGTTTTAGTGAAGAATTCTATCAGAACTTCCAAGAAGAGCTAATACCTACACTCTTCAAGTATTCCACATAATAAAAACAGAAGGAACATTGCCAATCTCTTTTTACGAGGCTACAGTTACCCTGATACCAAAACCACAAAAAGACTCAGCCAAGAGTGAGAGACCAATCTCACTCTTGAACATCGATGCAAAAATACTCAATAAAATACTGACAAACTGAATCCAAGAACACATAAAAAAAAATCATCCAGCATGGTCAAGTCGGCTTTATCCCAGAGATTCAGGGAAGGCTCAACATACAAAAATTTGTCAATGTAATCCACCATATGAATACACAAAGAAAAAATATGACCATTGCATTAAATGCTTAAAAATAATTCAACAAAATCCAACATCTCTTCTTAATTAAGGTCTTGGAGAGATCAGGGATACAAGGAACATCTATAAACATTATAAAAGCAATATACAGAAAGCTGACAGCCAATATCAAATTATATGGAGAGAAACTCAAAGCAAATCTACAAAATCAGGAAGAGAACAAGGCTGTCCTCTCTCTTCGTATCTATTCACATAGTTCTTGAAGTTTTAGGTAGAGTAATAAGACAGCAAAAGGAGATCAATAGGATTCAAATTGGAAAGGAAGAAGTCAAACCTTTGCTATTTGCAGATGATATGATAATACACATGAGTGACCCCCCCAAAACACTACTGGGATACTGCTACAGCTGATGAATACCTTCCTTAAGGTGGCAGGATACAAGATCAACTCAAAAAAAATCAGCAGCCCTACTATCTAGAAATCATAAAGAAGCTGAGAAAGAAATCAGAGAAGTATCACTCTTCACAATAGCCACAAATAACATAAAATATCTTATGGTAACACTAAACAAAGAAGTGAAACAACTATTTGACAGGAACTTTTAAGTCTTTGAAGAAGGAAACTAAAGAAGATATAAGAAAATGGAAAGACCTCCCATGCACTTGCATATGTAGGATTAGCATAATAAAATGGTAATCGTTACTTCGTTGAATATCTTAATCGTTACCATAGAAATTTCGCATGATGGATGGAGATAGAGCCAGAGACCCACATTCTCATCAGAACAAGGGATCGAGCTACCAAGGTCCAGTGGAAGAGCAGAAGGAGGGAGAAAATGAGCAAGGAAGTCAGGACCATGAGGGACTGGCCCACCAACAGAGACAGTGTGCTCGATCTATTTGGAGCTCATCAAATCCAGCTGGACCAAGACTGAATGAGCATATGACCTAAGTGGACTCTATGAATGTGACTGCCAGTGGGGACTGACTGAGAAGCCAACGATAATGGCACTGGGACCAATAAAAAAAAAAAGAGCAATCTATAGATTCAATGCAATCCTCATCAAAATCCCAGCACAATTCTTTTTTTCCTCTGCTTTTCTTTTTTTTTATTGTTAAAAGAAAAATTTACATTTACTCCCCTTGTCCCAGGCCCTCCCGCTCCCCCACTACCCCACCGCCCTCCCCTGCTTCCTTAAGATGGGGCAGGATACCCTGCCCTGTGGAAAGCCCAAGGCCCTCCCCCATTCATCTCGTTCTAAGAAGGTGTGCATCCATATAGAATAGGCTCCCAAAAAGCCAATACATGCAGAAGAGATAGATAGGTCCCTGTGCCATTATCATTGGCTTCTCAGTCAGTCCCCATTGGCAGCCACATTCAGAGAGTCCGGTTTGGTCACATGCTCATTCAGTCCTGGTCCAGTTGGATTTGATGAGATCCCAATAGATCAAGCACACTGTCTCAGTTGGTGGGCCAGTCCATCATGGTCCTGACTTCCGTGCCCATTTTCTCCCTCCATCTGCTCTTCCACTTAACCTTGGAAGCTCAGTCCCTTGCTCTGATGTGAATGTGTGTCTTTGGCTCTATCTCCATCCATCATGTGAAATTTCTATGGTGACGATCAAGATATTCAACAAAGTAACTATGAGACAAGGTTCAGGCACCCTCTCCTCTGCTGCCCAAGTACCTAGCTGGGGACATCCCTGGGAACACCTGGGATCCCCTCTAGAGACAAGTCTCTTGCCAATCTTAAAATGACTCCCTTAATGTAGATATCTTATTCCCTTCTCCAATATCCACCTTCCTCTATCTCCACCCTCCACCACCCCCAGGCTCTCCCCAGTTCTTCCTTCTCCCTTCTAACCCCTCCCTTTTACCTACCCCTACCCCAATCCCCATCCCCACACCCATGCTTCCAACATTTCCCGCACAATTCTTCACAGAACTTGAAAGAACAATAATCAACTTCATAGGGAAAAGCAAAAACCAAGAAGAGCCAGGCAATACTGTACAATAAAGAAACTTTCAGGGGCATCACCATCTTTGACATCAAGATTTATTATAAAGCTACAGTAATGAAACAGCTTGGTATTTGCATAAAGAGATAAGTTGACCAATGGAATCAAATTGAAGATATGGATATTAATCCACACACCTATCAACACCAGAAGTTTGACAAAGAAGCTAAAATTATACAATGGAAAAAAGAAAGCATCTTCAATAACTGTTGCTGGCATAACTGAATGTCAAAATGTAGAAGAATGGAAATAGATCCATATCTATTTCAACACACAAAACTCAAGTCCAAATGGATCGAAGACCTCAATATAAATCTGACCACATGGAACCTGATAGAAAAGAAAGTAGGAAGTTGCTTCAATGCATGAGCTCAGGAGATCACTTCCTAAACATAACCCTAGTAGCACAGACACTGAGAAAACAATAAGTAAATGGGACCTTGTGAAACTAAGAAGCTTCTTTAAAGCAAAGAACACAATCAATAAGACAGAAAAACAGTCAACTGAATAGAAAATTATCTTCACCAACCACATCAGAAAAATGACTGATCTCTAAAATATATAATGAGTTCAAGAAATTAGAAAAAAATAATCTAAATAACCCAATTTAAAAAACGGGGTAGAGAACTAAACAGAGAATTCTCAACAGAAAATTCTCAAATGGTCAAAAGCTACTTAAGGAAATGTTCAACATCCTTAACCATCAGGGAAATGCAAGTCAAAACAACTCTGGGACACCATCTTACACCTGTCAGAATGCCTAAGTTAGAAAAAAAAGATAGCTTATGCTGGAGGGGATATGAAGTAAGGAGATCATTTATCCATTGCTGGTGGGAATGAAGACTTGTACAACCACTTTGGAAATCAGTATGGTGGTATCTCAGAAAATTGGGAATCAACCTACTTCAGGATCTTGGCATATATGCAAAAGCTGTGCAATCATACTACAAAGACATGTTCAACTGTGGTCATAACAGCATTATTTGTATTATCCAGAACCTGGAAACAAACTAGATGTTCCTCAACTGAAGAACGGATAAAGAAAATGTGGCACATTCACACATTAGATTACTGCTCAGCTGTGAAAAACAATGACATCTTGAATTTTGCATACAAATAGATGGATTTAGAAAACACTATTCTGCATCAGGTAACCCAGATGGAAAAAGATGAATATGGCATGTACTCATAAGTGGATACTAACTATAAATAAAGGATATTCAGCCTATAGTTCATGATCCTAGAGATAAGGTGAACCGTAAGAAAAACATATATACATCCACCTGGAATGTAAAAAGAGACAAGATCACCTAACAAAATTGGGAGCACAGGGGTGGGGAAAAATGGAGGGTGCACAGGAAAGAGGAGGGGAGAAAGGCAGAGTTGAGGAGAACTTGAGAAAATGGGATAGTAGAGAAGGAGGGAGTACAGAGGTGAGAGAAAGGAAAGAGATATCTTGATTGAGAGAGCCATTATAGGGTTAGCAAGAAACTAGAGAATTTGGCTCTAGAGAAATTACCAGGAATCCACGGATGACCCCAGCTGAGACCCTAAGCAATAGAGGCGAGCAGCTCCAATCTTGACTTTCCCTGGAGTCAGTCAGACTGATGAATATCTTAAATATCACCATAGAACTTTCATTCAGAAACTGATGGAAACAGAGACAGAAACCCACATCACATACCAGGAGTAAGCTTCCAAAGTCCAGTTGAAAAGTGGAAGAAATAAGAATATGAGCAAAGAGGTCAAGACCATAATGGGTACACCCACTGAAACAGTCTATCTGAGCTAATGAGAGCTCACCAACTCCAGCCAAAGTGGAAAGGAACAAGCATAGGATCAAACTAATACCTCTGAATGTGGTTAACAATTGTATGGCTGGAGAAGACTGCAAGGCCATGGCAGGGGCACCAGGATTTATTGCTACTGCATGTACTGGCATGTATCAACAAATCAAGATCCATACCAATGAAAAGTTATTCATCTCTTTAACATAACCCCCTTTAAATATAAACAGACATTTATAGACAATATTTGGGAATTTGGATGTAGTTCTCTCCAAATTGCTACCTGTTTTTTGTTGGGCAAAGTAATTTTGGGGAAATATTGGTCCATCAAACTACATTAGTATGAGAATATTCCACAGGTTCTCATCCTCTATGGAAACAAAAGAAGAAACTCTTTTCCAAAGCAACATATCCTTAGAATCAAATTTTGAAATCAAGAAACCTTTATAATATCTTTGCTGGTTTAGCTTAGCAGCCCATACAATAAAATGTTTCTCAGTACTTAATGCATTAACAGCCAAAAAAGTCAAAGGAAACACAATAATATACATAATCCAGACCCTCTGTGAATTTTCCATCTTTACATGGATTATTATTTTTTTTACTCTTTTACTTTTTAACATTTTTGTTTTATTATCTTTACTCCTTTATTTTTTTCTTCTCTCTCCCAAGCCTATATACATTTATACAACACTGTGAATCATTTAGAGGTCTTTTTTGTCTGAATCTGTCCTATTGTATATCTGTAATTCTTTATTGCCCAGGAATGCTTCTAAAATGCTAAGCACTTCTTAAGAGCTTAAGCTCCAGTACTGCTGTGACAAATGCAGCCTTTCGTGCTTGTTTTGCCCAGTCCAACATGGTAGAAATCCATTCAGAGAATCTGAAAGTCATGCATATTGCTCCAGTTCCAACTATGCAGCAGGTTTATGTTGAGCCATTTAGCAGTTTGTAGCACACTGCTTACAAACCCCCTAAATGCTTGGTCTCCTGAAAGAGCCAGAGGTCATGCTGTCAGCATGGCCCAGAAAGCCATCATTTCAAAGCCACATGGCATTTTTTTCTGCTGCCACTGAGTCAGGAAATAAGCTGTTAAAGGAGCTGTGGCACACAGCCAGCAAACATGAAGAAGTTGTGTTAAACTCTGTACTTTTGTGTCTAGAATGCCTTTTTAAGCAATCTCAGGTTCTTAAGTGGATTTAGTTGGCTATGTTGGTAAGGAATTTGTTGTAAGGCCACTTGTTAGTTCCTGGCTGCCCAGACTCCCAAAATAATTACACAGAATCCATATTATTTAAATCACTGTTGGACCATTAGTTCTAGCTTATTATTTGCTAACCCTTACATCTTAATTTAACCCATCTTCATTAATCTGTGCATCACCACAAGGTTGTGGCCTACCGGCAAAGTTTCATTATATCTGTCTCCAGCAGTGGCTCCATGACTTCTCTTTGACTCTGCCCTTCTTTCTCCAAGCATTCAGTTTAATTTTCCCCACATACCTTAGTTTTGTCCTGCTAGAGGTCCAAAGCAGTTTCTTTATTCATTAATGGCAATCACAGCATACAGAGGGGAATCCCACATTTATAGGGAAGGCCTTGAACTTTCCCCAAAGAAATATGCCTTACCCTCTCTGAGGATTGAATAGGGGTGGGGTGGAAGGGTATGTGAAGGGAATGAGAGGAGGAGAAGGAGTGGGAACTCAGATTGGTATGTATAATAAAAAAGGATAATTTGCTTTCTTTCAAAAAAAAGCTAAGGGTATGGGAGGGTGGAGATGGAGGAAGGGTGGATATTGGAGAAGGGAATAAGATATCTACATTAAGGGAGTCATTTTAGGTTTGGCAAGAGACTTGTCTCTAGAGGGGATCCCAGGTGTCCACAGGGATGTTCTCACCTAGCTACTTGGGCAGCAGAGAAGAGGGTGCCTAAACTGGCCTTGTCCCATAGTTACATTGATGAATATCTTGATCATCACCATAGAAATTTCACATGATGGATGGAGATAGAGCAGGCCAATTCCCGCGGGTAACCGGGGCCCTGTCAAAGGGGAGCTTTGCCCAGGGGACACTCTGGGGTGTGCGACACAGAAAAGCTGGGGGGGCTCCGAATTGAGCAGAGCGCCTGGGGGCTAGAGTTTGGTCTTACCAGTCCAGTTCGGCGGGTGGATCTGAAGCTGTGGCACTCACCAAGGACCCACCACCATGAAAAGGGGAAAATTCCAATATCTTATCAATCACTCTTCTTAAAGCTCCTGTGATGACAATAAAAAATGAAAACACAATGGATAATAATATATACTACCTCCTGACTCTTCAATATCTTGTATAGAAAAATACATAAAAATATACGATTATAAGAATTCACAAAGTTATTATTTGAACTACTGTTATACAATGACTATAAACAACTCCAAATTAATTGTGGGTAAAATAATGCCATATTATGGTGTCAGCCATTTATTGAAATTAGCAATCTCCATGTGGAATTATTCTGTCCACGTGATCTAGATTCATCAAAAAGAAAATTCTAAGAAAACATATAACTGCAAAAGAAATTACTGATAAAAGAATGTATCAACATTTGACTTTGTATGTAGGAGCTCATCTTTACCCCAACTTAAACAAATTATGCTAAAATATTAGAAAATTTGCTAAATAATGAAATATTTACCTATTTTTAAAACTATTCTCGCTATATAAAATTCAAACACAGTAATATTTTTTTAAAAAATCTTTTTTTTTTTTTTTTGGTTTTCCGAGACAGGGTTTCTCTGTAGCTTTGGAGCCTGTCCTGGAACTAGCTCTTGTAGACCAGGCTGGTCTCGAACTCACAGAGATCCACCTGCCTCTGCCTCCCAAGTGCTGGGATTAAAGGCGTGCGCCACCACCGCCCGGCCTTAAAATGTCTTTGTTTTAAACATCATATATACATATGAACAGGTTTCCTGATACAATAACAGGGAATAACTTCAAATTAACTACCTAGGAGATAGTGAGTTTGATCATACTTTAGACAATGCCACAGACATCTCTAGCCTTGTTCAAATTAGGTGATATGCATTTCATGGCTTTTATTCTACATTTCATAATAATATAAAACAAAGTAGGGCTTGTAGCAAGGTTTGTAATCTTGTTTAATTTTTAAGACACAAAGATAATTATTGCTATTTCTTCTATTTTAGTAACAAAGCCACAATTTTCCAAAATCAGAAAGAAATTAAGGACTGAGTGAATATTTTTTTTCTTTTTCCTTTTACATTAATAGTATTTGCTTCATAACTTTTTAGGAAACTTTGTACTCTTTATACTTTTGTATAGGGCATATATGCATTTCCTAAAGAAGACAAGATGAAATCATTGAATTCCATCCCCTGTTCTTTAAACTGTTTCCATCGCTCTTCATTCCAAAATCAATGGAGTCATAAATTTGCTTTTTATGAAACCATTGAAGTCAATTTTAATGAGCTCATTTCTCTTGTGGAGAGTAATTCTTTAGAATACTGAATAGGCTTGTAACATGGTTTAAGAAGGAAGGACACCCCTGGAAAAGCCTGGAAACCTGAGTTGAAGCCCTAGAAGCCATGAAGATGTAGAAGGAGAGAACCAGCTCCACAAAGTAGTCCTGGTTTCCACATGGTGCAGTAGAATGAAACTCTGTCCTCCACACATCATATCACACATACACATACAAACACACACACACACACACACACATGCTCACACACACAAAGCTCTCACAAATGCATATGCATACACACAACACTCACAAGAATACACATACACATACTTACCACTTAAACATACATACAGGTACACTTACACAGACATAATCACATTCTTACACACACATGCAAACACACATACTACTTACACACACATACCCAAGCACAAACACACACACACATGCACAAAATAATAGTAAGTAAACTTTGAAAAAAATAAAATACTTTTCAACCCTTGCCTCCAAATATATCATGACCTGTATTTTCTCCTATCAAAGTCAAATATTCATGATACAATATTTTATTTTTAAAGAGATTTCTTATACAATAAAATATGCAAGTCTTAAGCATATAAGATCATAGATGTATATACACACACACACACACACACACACACACACACACACACACACACACATATATATAACTCTGAAACAAAACACAACACAAAACATCCCTGGTACCTAAGTAGGCTCTCTTGTGTCTTACGGTCAGATGCTTGCAAAGTGAATGCCTGTTTTACAGTCACTAAGAACTATAATGTGTCATTTATTCTTGAGCTTCAGAGAACTAGGATCATAAGACATAGAATTTTATGTCCATATCCTTTCACTTAATATCATGTTTGTGAGAGTTATCCTAAGTATAGGGTGCAACTACATGCCATATTTTTTCATTTATATGCAAGTTTCTATTAAATGAATGTACCAGAAATTATTTATTCTTTCTATTTATGGACCAAATCTTATAATTTAGCTATGAAATTTCACCATCTTCCCCTACCACCACCACTAAAGGCTAGTGTGACTTGGCGCTTACCTGGTGGCAATGCTGGATAATGAGGCCAATAAGCTTGGATGAATAAATGACTGGTTCACTCTTAGGAGGTGGGTTCTATTTTGACAAAGTTGTTCTTAAAGGGCTTATTCTTGCTTTGTCAAATTTCTGGTTCTCTGCTTATTTATCCTTTGAATTCCCTTAGTTCTGCATGCTTGGTAGTTAATTTTAAGTCACTTACCATGCATGTTACCACTTTTTAACATTAAGAACTTTGACCACTTCTAATATCAAAGAGTTGGGCACTATTTGTCAGACCCACATATCTAATTCTACTATACTGTCTGTAGTGAATTGTGATCAAGAAACTTTCTTTTGGTTAGAATACTTCAAGTTTGCTATTATTGTTTTGGTTGGATTTTGTTGTGATTGAAAGTACTATTTACTTTATTGACATATTTACAAAATATTATAAAGTAACATGCTACTCTACTCCATCATAGGACATAAAGGCTACAGGAAGGTGAGACAAAATCAACAGAAAACATTGACTTCTGTCTTTGGTATTAGACATCCTTGACTAACAAGCACTTCACATACTCCTTATGTTGAGCATGCAATAAAATTCTTCAAAACACTTTCTATTTCTTCACCTAAACCTGTCAACTCTTATTTAGTAGAGGTGAAAAAAATCCTTTTAAAATTCCTCTGCTGTCAACCTGAAGTATGCACCATACAGAAACTTTATGTTCATTTCTGTTTGCTATTACAACAAATTAATACCAAGTTCAAGGCTAAAAACTGTGCAGTTTTGCTACCATATCATATTGGTGGTCAGAGGACAGTGATGTTAGGAAAAACCACAGTTATGTGCTTCTATTTCTTTTCAAGCATCTGGTGCTGCTTACAACCCTTTTCTCATGGAAACACCCTTTGTAACATTATGTACCTTCCTATCTGATTACTAACCTATGACTCTATAGAGACCACCAGGATGATTTTCCTATTTCAAATCCTTAATCAACTATACAAGATTTTGTGGATGTAAGAGGACATGTAGGCTTTGGTGGTAAAGATTGCGCAACCAGGGCACATTTAATCTATTTATGTTTGTCTTGGCTGAGGCATAGCAGAAAAGTCACACAGAATGCATGGAAATTAGATAAGGGGTTCCCCAGACATCATCATACTACACTGAGATCTCCAACTGAAGGAAAAATCCACAACATCCTCAAAATAATTGGGAAATAAGAAATTAAAGGATAGCCTCAGTTCAGTAGGGACAAGGCAGAGGAAAATAAGAGCAAGGGTATAAAAGGAGAAAGAAACAGAAACAGGGGCTGGAAATGAAGAGAATGAAGGCTGACTTAGAAAAGGAGAGGAAAGTAAAAATGAGAGAGTAAATGATATAACAAACATAGCTGAAGGAGAACAGAATGAGAAAAGTAAGCATGGAATTGTAGATACAGCAGAAGAAGATTTTCAATGAGGATTTTTTTATATTAAACAATAAGTATACTTTAGAACCATATTGCAGTTATAAGAAGAGAAATACTTGCTTTTAGAAAACACCATTTTTTTAATCATAAATATTGTACTGTTTTTTCCTACATATAATGTGTATTGCTGATCACCTTAAGGCATACATTCTTAGAACACTGTAAGAACAACAAAAATATAAATAGTACCTTTTGTAGGGGCAAAGGAGATAGTTCAATGAGTAAATGGTTTTCCATGAGAGCATGAGAGTCTTGCTGTAGAGTCCAAGTACCCACCCAGAGGGACCTGGCTGGCATCAGTATATGTAACCCCAGGACTAGTAAAGGGCAGGGACAGATAGAGCTGTTTACAGAACAGTCCTCAATGAATAGGTAGGGAGTAGATGAAGATAACCAAAGTCCATACTCTGGCGTGCACGCGCGCACACACACACACACACACACACACACAATGCATTTTCCAGGGCTAATGTAAAAGCAGAACTAACCTTTAAAACAATACTTTACTACTTTATCATTTAACATATTTTTTTTAGAAAATAATCTAAGATAACTAAAAAAAACTTATAATAATGTGGGACATTTCAACATTCAGTAATATGCATTCAAATATGAAGTGCATTAAATTTTTTATTAGCACTGTGTGTGTGCATGCATGTGCTTGTGTGCACCTTGAATGCACTATGTGTATATGGACACATATGTGGAAGTCAAATGACAGTCATGTGGAGTCAGTTCATTCCTTATATCTTTATGTGGCCTCCAGGGATGAAATTTAGGTCACCAACGTGGTAGTGTCCTCTACCTGCTGAGCCACATCACTCTCACCAGCCTGCTTAGTACATTTAAATGTCCATCAAAAGAAATGGAACAAACTATTTTACATATTTAATTAAACATCAAATAAAAACCTATCAACCCTGCTTGACAGGAATAATTGATATATAATGGTTGATTATTTTGTGTATAAATCACTCCAACCACTCAACACTCTACCTTTTTTAGTGTATTCCATTTTAAAAGCATTTTGGGTTTTATTAGAATTTTAATACATAACACCGTATGATCAGTATATACTGAGGTACAAGCATGAATGCCCATGTTTTAGAACTAGAAAATCTTGATATCTAGAATTACAAACTCTATGCTAAATACATTTAATTTTTAATAAGCCATCATATCTTAAAATAATTTTTATCAATTAAAAATTCCTTACTATGTCCCAAATGAGCATTCTCTTGTCAAAGTGTAAATTATTCCAGTCTACTAGATTTTAGTATTAGGGAGTTTATCTGATGACCAATTGTTTTATAGGAAAAATTAGTCCAAGTTTTAATATTAAAAATAGTGGCTCTATTCCCCTAAGCTATTTGGCCATTCGGCCATAGGCTTGTCCCGGCTACTGGATTTTCTCCTATCCCACCCCAGCTTGCCCCCAAGCTTCCCTTTCCAGCTGTGGGGTCCTAGGACCTCATAAAGCAGCAGGCTCAAGGGCTGAGGCTTGGGGGCAGCAGGGGTTATTGTTCCTACGGAGCTGCATCAACCAAGCTCGTGCTTCTGCCTCTGAGATACTAGACAACAGGGGCCCTGATCTAGTACCAGCAGAACCATCTGGAGGATCCTGGACCAACAGGTGGCCCTGATCTACTACCAACAGAACCATCTGGAGGAGCTAGCATCTACAAAGCTTGAGCTTTTGTCTACAAGGCCCTTGACCAGCAAGTGGCACTGATCCAGAACCAACGGAGCCATTCATTCGGGGTCCTTAGAATCAACACCACAACCTGCTTCAGGGAGGAGGTGATCTGAAAACCATCTCCAGTGCTGAGGGGACCTAAGAGGGAACAGAACAAGAAAAATCCCCCAAGTACACAGTCAGTCACAACATAAGGTCCAAGCCACCTAGACTCTTGTGACCACATTGAAAGAAAAAAAGATGGGCAGGCACCAATACAAGAATTCCTCCAACAACCTAAAACTCAATATGACAACACCAGGATCCAGCGAATATGCAACAGGAAGACGTGAACAACCTAATGGAGAAGGAGTAGAAGAAATCAACTTTAATCATAACATTATGGAAGTGATAGAGACCATTAAAGAAGAGGTGAAAAACTCCTTTAAAGAAAGAGATGATGAGACTAACAAAAAGTTAGAAGGAATGAATAAATGCCTCAAAGATATCCTAGAAAACCAAGAAAAAGCAATCAAACAGGTGAAGGAAACAGTTCAAGACCTGAAAACTGAAATGGAGGCAATGAAGAGAACACAAATCGAGAGATGGCTGTATATGGAAAAGCTGGATAAACCAACAGGAACTGCAGAGACAAGTATAACCAACAGAATACAAGAAATATAAGAAAGAATCTCAGACACTGAAGATACGGTAGAGAAAATAAACTAATTGATCAAAGATAACAACAGATCCAACAAATTCTTAACACAAAACATCCAGGAAATCTGGGACACCATGAAAACACCAAACCTAAGAATAATAGGAGTAGAAAAAGGAGAAGAATTCCAGCTCAAAGGCCCAGAAAATATATTCAACAAAATTATAGAAGAAAACTTTCCCAACCTAAAGGATATTCCTATGAAGGTTCAAGAAGCATACAGAACACTGAATAGGCTGGACAAAAAAAGTGTCCCCTCGCCATATATTAATCAAAACACAAAACATACAGAATAAAGAAAGAATATTAAAAGCTGCAAAGGAAATAAGGCAAGTAACATATAAAGGTAAATCTACCAGAATTACACCTGATTTCTATCATGGAAACCATGAAAGCCAGAAGGTCTTGGATAGATGTGCTGCAGACACTAAGAAACTATAAATGCAAGCCCAGACTACTATACCCAGCAAAGCTTTCTTTCACCATCAATGGAGAAAACAAGATGTTCAAGGATAAAAGCAAATTTAAGCAATACATAGTAACAAACCCAGCCTTACAGAAAGTACTGGAAGGTAAACCATAACTAATGGAAGCAATCAACACCCACAATAGCACAGACATCTAACAACCCTCCACCAGCACAACTAAAAGAAAGGAAATACACAAACCCTATCACCAAAAAGAAAATAACCAGAGTTAACAACCACTGATATTAATATCGCTTAATATCAAAGGACTCAACTCACCTATAAAAAGGCACAGGTTAAGAGAATGGTTATGAAAACAGGATTCAACATTTTGCTGTTTACAAGAAACAAACCTCAATCACAAAGACAGATATTATCTCAGAGTAAAGGGTGGGAAAAGGTTTTCAATCAAATGGTCCTAAGAAACAAGCAGGAGTAGCTATACTAATATCTAACAAAACTGACTTCAAACTAAAATCAATCAGAAGAGATGGAGATGGACACTTCATACTCATAACAAGAAAAATTAATCAAGAGGAAGTCTCAATCCTGAATATCTACCCCCCTAATATAAAAACAACCACATATGTAAAAGAAACAAAACTAGATCTCAAAGCACACATTAAACGCCACACACTAATTGTAGGAAATTTCAACACTCCTTTCTCACCAATGGACAGGTCAACCAACAAAACATAGCAAAGAAATACGGGATCTAACTGATGTAATGATTCAAATGGACTTAATTGACATCTATAGAACATTCCACACAAATAGAAAAGAATATAACTTCTTCTCAGCATCTCATGGAATCTTCTCGAAAATCAATCACATACATGGTAACAAAGCAAACATCCACAGATACAAAAAAATTGGAGTAACTACTTGTGTCTTATCGGATCACCATAGAGTAAAGTTAGAATTTAACAACAATTCCAACCCACAAAAGCCTACAAACTCATTGAATCTGAACAGTCAACTACTGAACCACTCCTGGGTCAAGGAAGAAATTAAGAGAGAAATTAAAGTCTTCCTTGAATTCAACGAAAATAAAGAAACAACATATCTGAACCTATGGGACACTATGAAAGCAGTGCTTAGAGGAAAGTTCATAGCACTTAGTGCCTACATAAAGAAAACGGAGAAAGCACACATTAGTGACATAACAGTACACCTGAAAGCTCTAGAAAAAAAAAAGAGTAGACTCATCGAGAAGGAGTAGAAGACTGGAAATAATCAAACTGAGGGCTGAAATCAACAAGATAGAGACACAGAAAACAATCCAAAGAATCAATGAAACAACGGGCTGGTTTATTGAGAAAATCAACAAGATCGACACACCTTTATCCAAACTAATCAAAAGGCAGAGAGAGAACACTCAAATTAACAAGATCAGAAACGAAAAGGGGGACATAACCACAGACAATGAGGAAATTCAGAGAATCATTAGGTCTTACTACAAAAGCCTGTATGCCACAAAGCTGAAAAAATGTAAAAGAAATGGACAGTTTTTTAGAAAAAAACCATATACCGAAATTAAATCAAGACCAAGCGAACAATCTGAATAAACCCATATTGTGAGGAAATAGAAACTGTCATCAAACACCTCCCAAACAAAAAAAAACCCAAGACCAGATGGTTTTAATACAGAATTCTACGAGAACTTCCAAGAAGAGCTAATACTTATACTCCTTAATGTATTTAACATAACAGAAACAAAAGGGGCATTGCCAAACTCATTTTATGAAGCTACAGTTACCCTGATACCTAAACCACACAAAGATGCAACCAAGAAAGAGAATTACAGACCAATTTCACTTGTGAACATCGATGCAAAAATCTTCAATAAAATACTGACAAACAGAATCCAAGAACATATCAAAAAAATCATCCATTTTGATCAAGTAGGCTTCATCCCAGAGATGCATGGCTGGTTCAACATACATAAATCTATCAATATAATCCCTCATATAAATAAACTGAAGGAAAAAACCATATGATCATTAGATGCTGAAAAGGAATTTGACAAAATTCAACACCCCTTTATTATAAAGGTCTTAGACTAGGGATACAAGGATCATATCTTAATATAATAAAAGCAATATACAGCAAGCCAACAGCTAACATCAAATTAAA
>JAQHUG010000488.1:89573-105681 GCA_028555095.1 Dicrostonyx torquatus | reverse complement strand
AAGCTAGTTAAGAATAAGATATTCTATTTTTACTGTATATATTTTTGTAGTAGGTTTAGAACTTTCTTACTTAAACAAAAGGGGGAGGTGCTGCGGGAGATTAAGCCCTCTTGCTTTCAGCCAATGGCTTCTAAGAAACCCGCCCAATGTGGGGCGTGGTTTTCATTTTTAAAAAAAGCCGCAGCAGCTCTCCGAGCTAGCAAGCTTCCAGATTCCTTGATGACTGATAGACTCGGTTTCCTGTCTGCGACCAGAGGAATGTGGTTTGGGACATTGATCTGTAAGTTTTATCCCCTGCAATAAAATACCCCTTTTTTAATCAAATTGGTGTAAGATTGTCCTGTGACAATAACTGCAGGTGAGAAAACATCACATGCACACACACACACACAGGCACATACACACAAACACACAAGAGAGAGAGAGAGAGAGAGAGAGAGAGAGAGAGAGAGAGAGAGAGAGATGATATGGTCAGTCTGAAGAATGTCAGGGTTACAAATCAGACCCATAACTGTTGCACACACATGTCTTGATCAACCTTGAACTTTTTGAGCCAGTTCATCAAAGGCCCTTTCAACATGAGAGAAGTCAATAGAACCTTTGTATTAAGAGGCAAGCCTTTTGTTTAAGGTCAAAAGAGTGAAAAAGAAAGCAGCCATCTTGAAAGCTTGCCATCTTTATTGCCTAGTTGTTCTCCTTCTCCCTATCTGTATGCCTCTCAGGGAGTTTGTCTTACTACTAGACCGTCATAAGAAAGGGGAGTTTGAGGAAAGTTTGGGATACACAGCAAGATCCTGTCTCAAACAAGAAAATCTACCACAACTTGAGTTCTATAAACAGGAAGGCTTCCCAAATTGCCTGTCATTCTTCCTTTTGTTCTGCTGTTTATTATTGTTTAGTTTGCTTGTTGCAAGGTATTACAAGTGTCTGAGAAAGCATTTTTTCAGTGAGTAAACAAAGCTATATACTTAGTCTGTTATGTAGGTCTATTTCTGAATTAGTGACCTTGCCTTTCGGAAGCATCTTTCTCTCCTGTACTACTTGATGCCTCCCCAGTAGGTCTGCAGCTATTTCCATAACACAAATAATTTCCAGGGCTCATTCATCTAACATCAGTTTCTCTGATGTCCCAACTTCTTACATTCGTTTAGTGCCAACCAATCCCTACAATAAAGTACCCCAGGGGCAAGTTCTTTACCAACTTTGATCTTGAAATGTGTGGTGATAGCATTCAATATTTCTATCTTGGACAAGGGGAAGCAATACCTATATAGAAATAAAATCTTCAGTTCTTCCTATTTACTCATAAGTAAATATACCCATTTCTTTCTAATTCAGTATGCCAACTAATTCCGAAAGTCACTGCCCACAAAATGGCTCACATAATTACTAAATCAGACAGGTTTATTAGATTTACTATTTTATTAGAAATCTTGCATTAGAAGAGAAGCAGAAGTAGCCCATGAAGTCCTTAGACCAGACATAAACATAGCAAATTATCAGCAATGAATGATTATTTTTCTTTAGTCATAAATACAGCTAATAAAAAGATAACATAACACAATAATTTCAGCTATTGATTTAATATGAAAATTAATGTTCAAAACAAAATTTGCAATGTGTAACCCCCATCCTTTAATGCTTGCACACCATGTTACATGCAGTTTGTCTTTGAGATTTAAAACCACAGCCCATAGGCATTGTTGAGAAAATACAGCAAGGGAAGTCTTTCATAAGTACTGTACACAGAGGTTATATTTTGAAACCTTACGGAAAAAATACTCTAACTAGACTAAAAGGCTTTTTTTTTCTTGGTTCTCTAATCCCTGGTTCAGCAGTACCTTTGTCTGTCATTCAAGGTCAGCTATTGAGGCATGAGTAGAGTCAGGTCTTTAGAAACAGTAACTGTCTCCTTTTTGTTTGAAAAATAATCTTAAATCTTAGCACTACTAAGTACTGAAAACACTGAACCCATGAATTTATCAACTGATATTAATTGAACTAACCGTACATGTCTGAAAGTTCAGTATGTTGCAGGCCTCAATAAAAACACAAAAGCTTTTAGCCTAGATAAAAGATAAACACTGAATAACAAAACAAACAAATACGTGAACATTTATGTGTAGTATTTGATCAGTTTTAACATCATTTTTTTCACATTTATTGGACATTATCGGCGCATATCATCTTACAACCAGTGGCAATTACTATCTCTGAAATCCAGGGGAAATTATTCAGAAAAGCAAACCCATGACTTGTCTTGTTTCTCTGTAAAAATAGGTATGAAATGGGCAGGAAAAACACATTAAAAATGAGGAAGCCACTGTCAGATAAAAAAAGTTGTCACTGGTTAAAATGTAATTATGGAAGAGATTACCTTACTCCCACTTTTCGAGTTTACTATATCTTAGTGCTCTCTTATCTGTCATTGAAGTTGAATAGTCTGTTGTTTAGGAAAGGTCTTTATAGAGCCTTGGTCCTAACCAAAGTAAACTGAGTGCATTTTGTAAAATGATATGGCCCACTGGCATAAATATCAAATCGATTTTTAGCTTTCTTTTTGTTTCTTCTTTGTGTCATTCACATCATGCATTTCTATCCCATTCATTTGGCATAAGGACAGGAGGACCAATGGAACCAAATAGAAGACCTGGATATTAATCCATTTCCTGTCCCTGCATATTCACCTTCAGCCCTTGCAGCCCACCCCCACCACTGAGATAAAATTTAAGAGACAAAAGAAAAGAAAAATAGGGGGAATCTCATCAGAGATGCTGTAGTGAGTCACACAGTAAAACCTTTTATCCATATATTTTTACTTGCAAGTGTCCATTGCAAAGAGTAATTGGTCTGGTTTGAGGTCTCTGGTTTGTGCTACAATATTGATTTTGGGCCATCAGTGGAGCTCCTCTTTGTTATCATGCTGTTGCCCTGTGTTGTGAAAATCGTGAAGCTTTGTGTCTGCAGGACCAGTCCTTTCATTTGCTCCAGGAGGTCACAGATGTTTTGGGCACCGGGGAGGACCAGTCCATAACCCTTGCTCTGGGCCTGGATAAGTACAGGGTTGGTCAACCTGCCAGCTCTCCCTTGTCTTTACTACCAGTGGGGACTCTCCTGAATTGCCCTAACAAGTTTACCCCTGGCAGGCATGAGCAGGGGGTAGGGCTAACTCTCAGGGTTGGATCGCTCATAGCTACACCTTTAGGGACAGCTCTACTGTGTTGTCCAGGTTTGGTGCATGGACCACTCTCCAGAACCTCAGCAGAAGAGGGGGAGGGGCAGTTCTCCTGCTCTAAAGATCTCAGGCCACATCTCCCATCTTCCTAAGGGTGATGGGGGTCGGGGGAGCATCTCTTTTTTACTCATGCCATCACATGACAGGTAAGTAATGGGGGCAGCACTTCCTAGCTCACAATATAGGAACTGGTTCACACATACTCCTGCCAATGGGGTTGGCTCTCTTGTGCTGCCCACACAAGGTACAGGGCCTGCTCTTTCAAGTGTTGCAGCTGGTGGCAGACAGGCAAGCTTTCCCATCTTCTTGACCTCAGGGTCAGCTTTCCCACATGCCTTAGGCATTGATGGGCATGGAGAAGGGTGCATCAGTCCCCCACCCATGCGACTTCATGACAGGTGAGTAATGAGGACAGTTCTCCCACATTCATAACTTCAGGACTGGCTCCCCCTCACCTCCACCAACAGGATTGGCTCAATTGTTCTGCCCAGAAGTGATATAGGACCTGCTCTCTGGGTTAAATCATTTTTATTAAACACTTAACTTTATGACAATTTTGTAACATATAGAATGTATCTTGATCATATTTTTTCATCATTGCCTTATGTTGTTCCCTACATTCCCCCATTGGCCCTCTTCTCCTCTTTTTGCCTACTGGTCCTCCTTCTATTTTAATGGTGTGTGGTGTGTGTGTGTGTGTGTGTGTGTGTGTGTGTGTGTATGTGTGTGTGTGTGTCCCGCTGAGTATAATGGGAGTTGCCTCCGTGACCACAGGCAGGGGCTTATTTACAAGAGCATGGGCAAGGCAATAATTATACCATTAAAGAAAATATCTACCCACCCTCAGCCAAGGACAATAGGCTCTCAGAGAGAGGAGTGACTCAAAATACCTCTCCCCATCCATGATAGGTTCAATATTGAACAGGCCCTGTGCCATAACCAAAGCTGCCACGAGTTCATGATTACAAATGCCGTGGGATATTCAGAAGGCAGCTTTCCTTCTGCAATGCTCTTTCCCATCCTTCAGTTCTTGTTTGTTTTTTTTCTTAATTTACTGCGTATATGTAAGAAGACCTAATATAACTTAATATTTTAAGACAATGCTGACAAAGTATACATTTAATCAGTAAAAGGAAATGTTAGTTACACACAACATGACTATGATTCACCAGTTTCTAGACATAGGTAATGAAAGTTTATCTGGGAGACAACTGCATTCATGGGGATAGATCTTGGTAACAGAAGTGTGTAATGACTAGGGAATAGGCAAACAGCTGACTGTAGAGCTGCCAGAATCTCAGGAATTAGATGGAGAAGAATGTTTGTCTTATAAAGACAGAGTAAATAAGACTTAAATGGGTCTGGCAGTAGGATGAATGGAAGACAGAGAATCTGGAAATGCTTTGCCCCAAGGCCAGCCTATATTTGGGAAAGTCTATTAAGGAGGGATTGCTTCAGGGCTCAGTCTGAGGTTCTGTCATATTTAAGTGCCAAGCAGAAGGATAGTGCTTTAACTATAGTGTAGCTAACAAGCATTTTGTACCTAATAGTCTGTGGTGAAAAACAATTCAATTAATCATGTATGAAGAAAAGAAGGAGGAAGTGGATTGGAAGGTCTTTTTGAACTTACAATAGGTGAAAAATAAAAACCAGGCATCCATATGTTTTATGTGTAAGGTATGTAGAGAAGAATAATTTTCAGTAAATTCCAGAATGGACATGGATTGAGGAATTTCCTCAAACTCTCTTATTCAGGGTTATAGGTAAATGCATTAATACCTCTTCTGAGTCACTTGAAATGTAAATGCTGTCTCTTTCACGTTGATTCTGTAATAAGCAAAGCAAGCATTAAGGTTTGTAAGTAGCCACTGAATCTCAGTGTAGGAGGCTGCTCAATGTTGGTGCTTGCCTGATCAAGCATATCATCAGGGTTATGTTGCAGAGTATGGTGGACATTTGGCTGTTTCTCTGTCTTTCCTTTTCTAGCTATAAACTAAATAATTTCATTCCACCAAGTGGGCCATTTTGCTTCCCTCAAGCCCGGAGTTCTAAGACCAAGAAACTATGAACTAAATTATTGCAGTCATGAATAAAATAAGCTTCACCTCCTTTTATGTTAACAATGAGAGCATATAAATAATATATGTAATAAGTAATTCCTAATATATCATGTTCTCCCAATTCTTTCCAGTAAGATATATGAAATTCTTAAGATTAAATATAAAAAGACGCTTTAAAATTACTTGAATTTTAGAGTTTAAAAATCATAAGAAGTAGAAAAAAAAACTAAAATAACAAAATTGTGCAGGAAGGTTTCCATAGAAAAACATCAACATGTACTAGATCTCAACTAAAAGACCCATGGATAAAAAGCATAATTTAGTGGTTAGTACTAGGGACAACAGCACTCTGAAAATGTAAGCAAAATTTATAGGGTCATATCCTGGGCCCAGGCATTCAGAACAAACTAAATTCGGTAACTTTCCTCCACAGATCATTAAACAGACAAGTAACAGGTAAGAAAAGGAAAGTCATTCAATGTGGCCATGATGAGAAAAAGAAAAAAAAAAAAGCACATCTTTGGAGTCCTAACATGAGATTTAGCTTTCAATACAAGTAAGAGTCATGTGTAAAGAAGGCTTCTTGGCTTCACCACTGTCATGTCTTGGCTCTTATCTCTCCTACAAAGTGACATGACAAGTAGTCAGAAACGTGTGAAATCTCTAGATGACACACTCTCCCTCTTGTTGTTACCAGGTCCCCAGTCATTTTTTTTTCTTTTAGCATGTGACCCTGTGAACGGTCTCATGTCTAGAACCATTGTTTCAATAATCTGATAGTCAAAGGGATAGGCAGAAGGATCTCTTTCAAATATTTTCATTCCTGACAGGACAGTTACATAAAGTTCTAATGAAAGAAAAACATGACATGCAAAGTTCTTCAAAAAGTTTTTCTATTTTCTACTTCTTAGGCTAAGTATCCAAAAAAAGCTGTCAAATAGATAGCTGGCTGTTTGTGTCTGATCTCTCTATTTTTAAACATTTTTACACAGGAACCAGAAGAGTAAAACTTTCAACCACACCTATTTAGAAGTAGCATGCCTAGGATAAGCTGTCAAAATCTGAAGGGTGTGGTGAGCAGTATGCCATTGTGAAATGCTGACGCTTATTCAAATGGTGATGACATTAGTGTTGGTGATAATGTCAATGTGAAAGTTATAATAAGAATCATGATAATGAAAAAGGTCCATCCCCTCATAAAGCCATCAATCTACAGGGAATAACTATTAATAACTATTAAGTTTCAACATTAACTTACAAACCTAAAATACGGTTAATAATCTTGGTGTTTTCTCCCTGTGCTAACTTATTTATTTTAAGCACATATCAATTTTAACTGCTGTTTATAGGCTGGTGCTAGTGGGAAATAGCTCAGTTTGTGAAAGTCTCTGTAATGTCAAGTTATCCTTATATCATCCTTTACAGCCACTCTAGTTAGGAACTGTATCCAAAGGCATGCTTTAACAGCCTATTAATTAAAGTCACAAAGTATAAAATTGGAAAGGATTTGACCTGAGAGAATTTTATTTATTATTCTGCATTATAAAAGATCCCAAACTACATCTAAAGTCTTACTATAAATTAGCCAGGAAAATGACACTATTATTTTTAATCTCTTAGTCTAATCCTAGTATAGGCTTTTATTTTGTGTGAGTGTAAAGTCAAAAGAACTTTTCCCCCTTTGGGTTGTCATTGAAATCAGTCATGGGAACTCTGACAAGACACTGTCCTTGAACTCCATGTCTTGTAATTTTCTATATTTTCTCTTTAAGTAGACCCTACCTTGAAGTTCCTAATCAAAAGCAGAAATATACATATAACAAAATTGACCTTAATTTTGTATCAAAAGACCAAGATCCATACTAATGCAAAGTATTAATCTGTAAAGCATATCCCCCTTTAAATCAATCTCTTAGGGAATTTGGACATTATTCTCTAAACTACTTCCTTCTTATTGGGGTGCTGTTAATCAGGTCTTTCATGGGGTATCCTGTGTGGTGGGTCCACCTCAGCCAGCAGTCCTGAAGCTGTCATGTATGTTGAATTATCTGGGTGATTATTTCAGGGATGTTGTTTGACCAAACCGTATTTGTCAGTAAGGAATCCACAGCTTTCTATCCTCTGTGGAAACAAAAGCAAAACCTCTTTTCCAAAGCAACATATCTTTAGACCAAAATTTTGAAGCCAATATACCTTTAAAATATGTATGTTGGTTTAGCTTAACAGGCCTTACAATGAAATATCTCTCTGTACTTAGCCAATGTAAATTGCATGCTCCCTCTCTCTTCCAGCTACTGGATTATGTTGCTGTTCCCTGTTTGAGGACTGTGATCTGTGAGTATATCCCTAAATAAATAACCCTTTATTATACTAAAAAAAAGAGAGAAATCTCATGTGATCATGAATACTAAGTGTCTTAAATTCTTACTCCATTTTCCTTCTTCACCATGTATTTCTTTGCATAATACCAACAAAATTTTTAGCTAGAACTATCCCATTGTTGATATTTCTTTTTGATGATTTCTGTCTGCTATAATCACTATCACACCCAGAGATGATTTGTCTCCACATGTCCTTGTTAAAATGTACATTGAATATAATTTCATTTCCTTACTGAAGAAACAGTTCCAGTAGTTCCTATGTCTACCACCAAGGCCACCTTCCAATAAAGTTTGCCTTTCCAGCTTTAAGATAGGTAATGAGTATCACTTGAAGAACTCAAATATACCAATTAATGCACAGAGAAAAGGGCACACCTTCTTCCTTCTTTGTACCACATGGCATAGGATATAAGGGGCAGTCTTTAGTTACATGGCCTCTCTATAACTTGACCCTCCTACCCTGGTGGTACCCAGGCAGGAATACTCTTGAAGTCATTTTATGAGTGCAGGATAGCAAACACACAGTGTTGACTAGTATGACAGAGACATTTTATTAACTTCTATTGGCTTTAATCTTTTGTCAAATAGGTAGCACTCATTCCTTTATATTTCCAAATATACTTAGTAAACCCCCCACTTACGAATACTTCATATTTCTTATACATTTTCAGTTTACTCTCCCAACTCTATTTGTGACCAATAGATATTCACACAGTTGGAACACTTAGAGAATATTTTTAGTTGCAAACACAGAGTCACTTAAATACATGCCCACTGTGAAAATTATATTTAACACAGGTAAAGAATTCCATATTAAAAATTTTATGTAAATGGATAAGAAGAATATGCTACTAAAAGCAAGGAAGAAAGACCAGACAGGATCTTAGAAAACTTGAACCAAATTATAAAAGCCATGCTGATCAAAAGTTCACATGCTTCTGAGGGAGAAATATTGAATGAGGGAGATTTTACATGATATAAAGAAAAAGTTATATAGTGAATGTAGGCAACTTTGACAACTCATGGTTATAAGAGGAAGATGAACTCCAAAAGTAGTAATTCCTCTTGTGCATTAAACCTAGCTACAGCTTCTACAGATCCCAACATTTTGGTGATGAACCTTCTATAGCAAACCACTGTCATTTAATATTAAATGAGTCATGCACCCCTTTATATCTCCTGTCTAAAAAAATCTATATTAAAGTTTATTAAGCAGACAGAGCCTTTCTTAATGGAAACACCTTCAGAGGAAGAAAGGACAGTCCATAAATTCCTGAGTACAATAGTCACATTTGTTAAACCTATTTGGAAGAAAGGTGTTATACAATGTGAGCTCAACTAGATTATATCGACAATTAGTTTGTAAAAGTTGCTTATGAGAATTCCACCTTTTCATTGTTTTTTTGCAGACCCTTCTTGTAGCAACCAATCATTACTGACAGAATAACAATGCCATTCATTTTTCAAATAAGAGGTATTATTGATTTAACCAGCAAAATATAGTAACTCAGAAGTCCATGGAAAAACTTCTATATTGATAAAGAAAGATGAGGAAAAAGGGAATGAAAATCTATTAGATGATGAAATGCAGATAGCTAAGTTGCTTCCTATGTCTCACAAATGAGAAGAAGGAGTCTTCCAAACAAGGATAATCTGGATTGGAATGAATGTTCACTTCATTTCTGCCTTAGTTCATGTTATGCAGTACTCAGAAGCTAGTGGCCCTATGTATGAGACAGGTAACTGTTAACAAAATTTCTCATCTGTGAAATGCTTACACACATGGTCCTAACATTTTAAAATTTGGATGTGTTGAATCAAAGTATTGTTAGATGCTAGAAAATAAGAAAGAAAGGACAGAAGAAAGAAAGATATCAAACCAGTAGCTATTTCTAGGAGCATTAGCCTTAAAGAGAAAAGTATGGATCATATTGAGATGATATTTGTTTCCTTTTAAGATTGCCTTTGTATACAAATAAACATTGTTTGTTATCCTAAAACTCCCTCAGATTATTTTTTTGTTTTCTAAAATAAAATAATTTTATATGTTCTACTTTTCTCTGAATTTTTAGTGGCAATCAAGTAAAGAAATTGGGGAACTTTTTTTTTTGTTTTTTCAGTTGATTTTGTTTTGTTTTCCTGAGAATTTAATATTAAAGAATCCCTTAAAGAAATCTATAGAATCACAATCAATGGGAGTAAGTATATGGGAAAGAAAGAGAGGAGGCGTGATTAAGAGGCAGAACTGGAGGAGTAAGGGATATGAGGAATGGGCTGATGTTGGTTACCTGCTTGTCACCAGGAACCAGGTTGATATCCAAGCCTGTGCTGCTGCCTACAGCCATATCTGAGTTCATGGTCCTACATGATCTGGGTCTGTGTCGACGTCCATGCCCCAAGTTGCTTGCTACAAAAGTTATAAAGAAGCCTGGGGTCTGCACCAGTGACCAGTTTGGTGTCTGAGGGCAGTGAAACAAACAGGGACCATGTTGCTATGAGGGGCCTATGCTGCCTCCTAGAGACCATGGTGACTTCATGTAAATTAGTCTCATTTTATTCCATATCCCTTCATTTAACTCTATCAAAAGAATTAATATTACTCCAATTTGATACAATAGGACTTTTTCATTATAGTAAAAAGCAATTTTTTAAAGTTTAAAAGAATTTAAACCCAGGTAGTGGTGGTACACTCCTTTAATCCCAGCACTCAGAAGGCAGAGACATGCTGATCTCTGTGAGTTTGAGGACAGCCTGGTCTTCAGAGCAAGTTCGAGAACAGTCTCCAGAGATACAGAGAAACCATGTCTCAAAAAACCAAAAAAGAAAGAAAAAAGAAAAGAATTTAAGAAACTCAGTATTTCAAAAACTAATCTTTACATGCAACAAGAGTTAAGTTGTCATAGAATGTATCTGTTTTGTGTGTCATTGTTCATATAATCTAAAACTTAAGTAATTTCAATCAGTAATCTATTTCTAAATTATTTTTTAATACAATCATTGTTCAAATACAGTGAATGATGACTGCTACTTAGTTACCATGTGCAATTACCTAGTAAAGAAAATGATGCCTCATGGATGATGAGAAGCTTTTAAAAGCAAGTCAATGAGAGAATGGCAGCATAATTTTGAAACTATAAGTATAATTTTTTTGAAGACAAGTATTCTAAGTCCTACCATACCAAACACCACAGGGGTGTTTTATGTCATGAAGTATAGTACCTTAACCATAGAAAATGCTGTTTCCAGTGCTATACAACAGAGTACTAGAATAGTTTTCTCATGCTTTAACTTCCCATGATTCCATTTAACAGTCATTATCTGTGATCCAAAATATTAAATATAAAATTATAGAAACAAATTCAGAAGCTTTAATTCATGCTCCCATTCTAATCAATAAGAGATTTTCTTGTTTTTTTCTGACTAGGACACTAATTTTTCACTTGTTCAATTAATACACGCACTACAAATATTATTCACCCAATTTGTTTCTTTGTATCTGTTTTACATATCAGGTTAATTGTTGCTTTGCACCAACTTTGATGCTCCATAATGCAAAAAACACTGAAAGACAAAAAAACAGAAATCACAGTCTAATGTTTTATAATTTGCTCTACTTATAATAGTTATTACCATTTAATGATTGACTTTATTTATAAATTCAATTTTATTATAAACATATATGTGGTGATATTTTGATTGTGATCTAACAAATAAAGCTTTCCTAGGATCAGAGGGTAGAACTAAGCCATACTAGTTAGCCATAAAGGCCAGGCAGTGGTTGCACATAACTTTAATCCCAGCACTCAGAGATGGAGGCAGGCAGATCTCTGTGAGTTCAAGGCCACCCTGGACTACAAGACATTGAATCAGTCTAAAAGAGAAATAGAGCCAAGCAGTGTTGGCTCCCACCTTTAATCCTAGAACTAAGGAGGTAGAGACAAGCAGTGGTATGACTGGGCAGAGAGAGGAATATAACTTGGGAGGAGATAGGAGCTCAGGATTCAGTCTGAGGTTTCATAAAGATGGCATTCAGTCTGAGGACTTGTAGAGACAGAATACTTCATTTGGTCTGAGGCTTTTGTAGAGTTAAGACCTTTTGGCTGGCTGTTCTGTTTCTCTGATATTTCTGCTTTCACTCCCACATATCTGACTCTGGGTTTTTTATTATTAAGATCAATCAGAAATCATGCTATATATATGTTATAGAAAAATGGGCACTTAGACACATGAGGTACAATGGCAAACTAGAGGCTGCCTACAGGGGTTTTGGTGAAAAAGAAAATTCAGGATATAAGAAGAAAATGAATAAAAATAAAACTAGATCATTATTTTTCACTCTTATCAAAAAATTCAATTTAGAATGTCTCATAAACTTTGGTGAATGACATGAAACTCTGAAACTGCAAGAGAGAAACATGGGTAAAACATTTTAAGATGTAAATACAAAAGCTAAAGACATGGTTAAAAGCACTTATTTCTCCTCGAGAGGATCCATATTCATGTCCCAACACTTATAGTGTTAAAAACCATATGAAACAGTAGTTTCATAAGATTTGTCAACTTCTTTGAACTCCAAAGACACTAAACATGAAAATGGTACATAGACATACATCCTGATAAAACGCCTACACACATAAAATAAAATTTAAATGTATATTAAAAGATGCAAGTACAGGCAAACACTTATTGAATATGATCATAAAAGTTCAAGAAATAATGTAAAGAACTACATGAAATTAAATAGCTTTTTCATTGCAGTTGAAACAATGAGCATAGTGAAGAGACAGGCTACAAATGAGTATTATAAGAATATCTTTACCAACTATACAGTTGAGAGAGAATTAGTATCTAGAATAGACAAGAAATTAAAAAAGTTAACCACCAAATAACCAAAGTATCCAATCAATATGTGGGTAAATTAATTCAGCAGGAAATTTGTAAAACATGAAATACTAATAGAAAATAAGCATATAAGAAAGGTTAACTTACAGAAAATGTTCAACAATGTTAACTCACCAAGGAAATATCTAAATCCATATGACTGTCTTCAAGACAAGCAATAGCAATTACAGCCAAGGATGTGAATTAAAAAAATCTATTTTTCACTGACATAAATTAGTGAAGTCCCTGTAGATCAGAACATAGGTTCTTAAAAAGAGTATAAGTGAAACTAGCATATAATGCAGGAGTAATACTCTTGACTGCATAAACAAAGAAATTTATGCCAACATAAAACACATGCTTACTCATATTCATAATAGTCAAGATATTAGACATCCACAGTGAAGGGATAGAAAGTATTCTATATCCATATATACATGCATTGGAGTATTTTGCAGCCATAATAATGATTAAGAATATGTCATTTTCATTAATATGTTACTAGACATCACCAAATAGCATATTAATGAAGAACTGAGAAAGACAAATATCACAGAAGTTAGGTTTAAGTGGATGTGTGATAAACCTCATTATGAAACAGTATTTTATATATTTTTTCTTTGTTTTTAATTTTGCATGTATGGCTATTTTATGTATTTGTGTGTTTGTGCACCATATATATTCAGTATCCAATAAGGCCAGAATAGGACATTAGATCCCCTGGGACTAGAGTTACTTGTGAATGTTGGATATTAAAGTCATGTGTCTGGAAGAGAAGCAAGTATTCTTAACTGCTGGGCCATCTCTCCAGCCTCCAGTCTGCTAAACGTTTACTTTAAAATATAGACAACAAAAAAATGAAAAGGCCATAGTATGTACAGATAAGGCATATGTAAATAAATCCATGTTATATTGCCACGAATACCTATGATATACATATTCTGTCTCCCTCTCCTTCTCTCCCCTTGCTAGCTCATATACACATATAATGTGTTTGCTGCTGCCTGTGATTTTGAGCACTTGCAGGGGTTCAGACAATCGATTTCCTTTGTTAAAAAAGGATGGACTACCCTACAAGCATAATTGTTGTAGAATATTACTTTAAAGTAATATACTTAAAGAAGTGTTTCATTTTTTATATTGCATTTGTTTAAAAATGTAAAGATGTGCTACTTTGCTTGCTTAAGGTACTTGATTGGTCTAATAAAAAGCTAAACAGACAATAGCTAGGCTTTGGAGGGATGACAGGGCTAATGGGCAGAGAGAATAAATAGAAGGAATCCCGACACAAGGGATAAAGAACAAGGGCTAAGAGAGGGAGACAACTGGGACCAGCCAGGCAGACAGCTACCAGACAGCCTGACAAAAAGAAGCAGGAAAGTAGGACATACAGAATGAAAAAAAGGTAAAAAGCCCCGAGGCAAAACATAGATGAGAGAAACACGTTAAATTAAGTTATAAGAGATAATGGGGCAAGCATAAGATAAGGCCAAGCATTCATATAGACAAGTTTTCATGGCTTTATTTGGGAGCTAGTTGGAGGCCCATAGAAAGCCACTACACATAACCACCTGAAGAAACACACATTTACTGCTTCATGGTTTATGAGGGTCATAAATATAGATTATTTATACACAGTTTAGCTGGGTTGTGTTATAAATGCATGGTCTCAAATGAATGTAATCTGTTCTTAAGCACATTGTGTTTTTATCTGTTGGGTGGGCTGAGCAAAAATCTGCTTTCAGGCTCTTTGAAGCTGCTTCAACAGTTGATTTCCTTGCAGATGTATGACTGAGTATCTCTCTTTTTCCACAGTCCTTGAGTAAGAACCAGTACCAGCTCATAGAGATTGTACATAGCCCTTTTCTTGTTGACTTTCTGTCATGGTTACTTACCTATTAATTCAGAAGAATCTTTAGTCTAAGAGACACCCAGTACAATCCAAAGCCGTTTTCAAGCTGGGTGGTGGTAGCACACACCTTTAATCTCAGCACTCAGGAGGCAGAAGCAGGCAAATCTCTGTGAATTTGAGGCCAGCCTGGTCTACAAGAGCTAGTTCCAGGACAGGCACCAAAGCTACAGAGAAACTTTGTCTCCAAATTTTTTTTAAAAAGATATTTTTTATTGGTAATTGCTATATCACCTCACTCAAGTTTTTTTAATACATGGATCTTTAAACTAGGACATTGAGAATACCCAAGAGTACTTTGGCTCTGAGCTATGTCCCACAAAAAATTTTTCTCTTTGGATTTTGAGATAGGGTCTCACTATGTTCTCCAAGTTAACTTAAAATTGATAGTCCTCCTGCCTCAACCACCCAAGAAGCTAAGATTATAGACCTGTGTTACAAGCCCCAGCTCTCTCATGTGACTAACTCATAGTCAATCATTTTGACCATTAATTGCATCTCCAAAAAGCTCCTATGCATTGTTACATAACTAGAAGCAAAGTCACACCTATAGTAAAGGGATATAAAAGTCAGGACAGGAACCCTGGACTAACACATCAGTAGTCTGTTGCAGAAAAGAATATGATTATTAAAAGACAGCAATAATTCTGAAGTTCAATAAACTTATCAGTTCTGTCACTAATCATATGACAAATCATTTATTCTCCTTTATCTCCATTTTTCTTATCTCTAAAAAACTGGTTTGCATTATTATTATGACTGACTGTGATGATTATGATTATAACCTGGTAATAATAACATCTTTATAATTCAGTCATTATGTGATGAATCAGAAAAATATTGGAGTTGACTTCTTATTTCACTGATTTTTTTCAGATTAAAAAAAAACCTAAAACATCAGTAAAGTCAAAACAGATTCTGACTTCTTGCACTGTTGCTTCAATTATGTATTAACAGTTGTACAGTTGCAAGATCTGTGGCAAAATAATAAAGATAATCACTGCATGAAGACAAAAGGCTTGTTTTGCCTTATGGTCTTAGTGGGGTCACTTAGCTCCATCTCTTTTCTGTGATTAAGCAGGAGCATGTAGTTGAAGAAAATGCTCACTTCATGGCATCTGGGAAAAAAGGAGAGATGGAAGTGGAAGGATCAACATCTTCCTCAAGAACACTTCTCTGTAATCTGAATTCTATAAGGATCTTCCTTTTAGACATTCCATGGCATCCCAAAGAGCACCATAGGTTTGATGTTTATGGAAAAACTGGATTCCTAAGTGATGATGATAAAGAAAGGGATGTCTATATAACTAAGCATAATTTGCATATGTGCAGGGACAGAACATATCACTATTTTGCTATAGATATTGGATCTATCACTAAGATAAACTTACTACATATATATCATCACAGTGTGCAAACTAGAGAATTTAAGTCAAAAAGCTAATTTTAAGTGACAGCTTTATACTTGAGTGAATTCTGTATCTGTATAGATGACAATACTTGTCTCTATAAGTTATTGAAAATATTAATTGAGAGTGGCGGGGTATTCGGTTCCCAAAAGGAACTCAGCCTGTTCCCGGGCTGGGGCCTTGAGGGAAAGGGGGGCCTGTACAAAGCCACAGGGCTTTGTGGAGCACAGAAG